>PVIC010007974.1:0-49218 GCA_004025085.1 Thryonomys swinderianus | reverse complement strand
GGAAACTAAGGCTGCACCTATAAAACAACTGCACAGGCTCTGACCAGGAGGAGAAAGTCCTAGAGTGCCTTGCAGCAAAGAAAGGAGAAGCTGAACATGAGCTAGTTTGAATTCTGACGACCTTCACTGAACACTTTAAGACTTTGTTTCTGAGACGCACGTTGTTTGGATGGAGGAATACCACGGTATTTGGGAAGCCAGAAAGGCCTGTGAATTGTTCCTTTCTAGCTCTAGATCACAAATGCTTCAGAAACTGGATAATACGACACTAAACTCAACCAGCTCTTTTCCTGAGCAAGTTCAGAGGTCTCTGCAGTTGAGGTAATTGAGTCTCCTGTGAGCTGGCAGAACGTGTGACCCTGCTGGAGAAGAGCTGGGTAGTGGCCACAAGGAGGTGCAGCTGGTAGCGGCACTTTGAGACCGAGTCCCCAAGTGCAGGTTTTCTGTTACCCCTTCCTACTGTTCACGAGGGAGAACTATGGTGTGAGGGTGGAGGATTGCCTGGAATTGCCGAGTACCGAACAGAAACCACAATTAAAATCAAGTGTCTAACCCAAATTGAATGGTGAGTTTCTCCTATCCTCCTCTCAGCTGAGAAACACACGTACGGTCATTTTTGTCAACAACTTCCTTAAACAGGTCTGAAATCAATTTCACATGCTACAGATTCAAGGTATTATTTACCAATGACTTCCAAATATTCTATCTTCCCCCTATAGGTATAAAGCTGGAAATGGAGTGGCCTTTTTTCAAGGGTCCTTTGAAGGAAAGAATTGACTTCTCAGTTGTGTATGATACTAAAACTATGTGCTTGTGCATGGTTTCAAAGTGTAAAAAAGAACGCTCTCACTTTTCACAAAAATAATCTCTGCGTTAGGGCACTGGGAGTGGAACATCTATATTTGTTTGCTGTGATGGCAGAATTTTAAAATCATTTTAATAGTTTCTCACTCTTAGAATAAATTAAAAACAAGCATACACAACATATCCAATGCCATTTAAAGTCATTTCCGCCTGGATTTTAGGGAGGGCATTAAATGCTACCTAACGTAAGTCCTCTACCTAACTCGCCCTCAGTGACCCAGGAAATTCAACCCGTCTTGGTGCCCACAGACATCTGTCTTCTAAGAGAAGCATTACTGTCATTAAAAACAAAAACCTAGCTCTTTTGTAACACTGAAAGTCGCAGCTCCTTCCGGCCCTTGGTAAGAAATGACTTCACAGGGCCGGGCGTGGTGGCTCACGCCTGTAATCCCAGCACTCGGGAGGCAGAGACAGGAGGATTGCTGAGTTCGAGGCCTGCCTGGGCTCCACAGTGAGCTCAGGGCCAGCAAGAACTACAAAGCGAGACCCTGTCTCAAAAAAAAAAAAAAAAAGAAATGACTTCATGGGCCGGAGATGTAGCTCAGTGGTTCCGGCGCCTGCTTCGCAAGAGCAAGGTCCTGAGTTCGATCCTGGTGACCACATAGAATGCTGGGTGTGGCGACTCACGCCCACCAGCCATCAATACCACATACCACAAATGCTAGGTGGAGTGGCTCACGCCTGCCATCCCAGCACTCAGGACGCAGAGACAGGAGGATTGCTGAGTTTGAGGCTTGCCTGGGCTACATAGTGAGCTCAGGGCCAGCCTGAACTACAAAGCGAGACCCTGTCTCAAAAAAATTTCGTCTCTCTGTCTCTGTTGTCTGCCTAATTCTGGTAGAATTCTTCTTCCTCTTCCTCTTCTGGGTCAGCTGAACAGGATGGAGCCCTTGGCTTTGATTCTAGAATATTTCACGTTAAGTCCTCTCCTCTTGTTCCAGGGACTTGATAAACATCTCTCTAACTAATTTCTTGCTGTTCTGGGTGATTAATGTTCTGGTTAGCTAATCTGGAGCCCTTCAGGTACCGTTTACCTTCCTACACAACAAGTAAGCTAATGAAACCCGGAGCGGCTTGGCCCTCTGTTTCCCTTTAATGGGTTCTGTCACCCTGGCCAGGCTGCCACCACCATGACTCTGCTCACCTCCTGCTGCCTCGGGGCACGGAGCAGGATGCAAATGATGGTGGCCACAAACTGCAATTTAAGGATAGCTGTTAGGTTATGCTCATCCCATGAGTTTCTCTTCCTAACCACCAAACTTGAGGATTATGTGCTATTTTTGCTTAGTTTTAGTGGAAAGAACATTAAACCTTAGGGGTGACGGTAGGCATATTGCTGAATTATGTGTTTTAGCCTGACTAGAATAAATTATACTTTTTTTTTTTTGGTGGGGAGAAGGGAGAAAGAGGAGGGGCAAGGAATCCAAAGAAAATTAGATTTTAAAAGCTAGCCTCTCCTAGTGCCTGAGTTCTAGGTATTAAAAAAAAGTGATACCTAATAATAATTAAATTGTAGGCTGTTAAAATTTTTAATAAGGTGTGTCTTGCCAGATGAATTCAAAATCCATATGCTTGGATTTTAATTGCATTTGCTTCTAGTGAGTGAAAATATGCTTTCTGCCATCAAAAAGAAACTACAGGACTTAAAGAGAAGGCAGATTTATTTTTTAAACTGAGTATCTTGGCGCATTTTAGGTATACATAGCAATCCCATTGATCATACGGAATTTGCACCTTATACACGACAGAAGCTTCTACCCAAAAATGCTTCACTATGGGACGGAAATGAATCGGGGGTGTGGAAACTCTACTTCTTTAGAAACAGAAACATATTTCAAATCATTAGAGTAAATGAACTGGAAAAAAAAATGCACAGCACATTAAAAAAAATTTTAACCAAAAACAAAAAAACCAAAACAAACATCGTCGCCTGGTCTTAGCTGAGAAACACCCTCAGCCTGTCCAGGAGTTGTCCTTGGCCAGGTTGTTCATGCCTAGGGTGACGGTGGAGTGTCAGGCCTTTGCCGCACAGGGCTGGCCCTTTGTGATGGTGGTGGTGGCGGCAGTAGCGGCAGCAGTAATGGAGTCTGCACCGGAAGGGCCTCCATTTTCCTAACATTGAACTCTTTCTCTGATCATCTATCTCTTCAGGGAACCCCATGCGGAAGCCTCTTTGGGAATTACCTTGCAGTGTTCTCCCTTCTAGAAGAGTGTGGAGGAGGCTAGAGAAGCAGACCTGGTCCTAGCAGGGACCATACCTCAACTTTCATCTACTTCCAGTTGGGGTTTTCTTCTTAAAGGCTGGGAAAGGCAGGGGAGCCTTCCTATCTTACCACTCTTGGAAAACGGGTGCTCCTATTCTCCTGCTTTATAGGTTATGAGATGGGGAGAAAGGCAGGGAACAAAGGAGAAACTATACATAAAGGAGGGAGAAAAAGGCAGAAGTAGCTATACCCCCAAAGTTACCTAGCGATCTGTTCTTCAGAATCAACTGACCAAGAGCTGGTAGCAGACTGGGTTAGGAGTATCCCACTATCCTCAGGACACGGGAAAGGTTTCTAAAGGAAGAGGGCACAGACCCTGGTTCTTTTCGATTATTATACTGGTTTGATTTTTCTTTTTAAAGGATTCTGAAAAAATAATACATGTTTATGATTGAAAACTTGGGGTTAAGAGGTTAAGAAAAAATAAGTAAAATATTAACAAATCATATTATCAGACTCTAATACAACTCCTACTAACTTCTCTGAAGAGTTCATTCCGGGACTTTTTATCTTCACATTACTGAGAACACGCTACAGACAATTTCACATACCATTTTGTGTTCACTTAGAAGTCCTATCTCATGTTTATTAATCCTTTAAGTATTTTGAGGGCAGTATAATTTTCCTTCATGTGAATATATTGTAATTTTTCTTCATATAACTATATTATAGTTTTTTTAGTAGTGGGCAATTATGATGTTTATAATTTTAGCCATTATAAACAATACTTCAATAAATGGAATTTTTTTTTCTGCATCCATCTTGGCATTTTGAATTGTTTCCTTAGATTAATCTACTGGAAATAGAATTACTAGAGCAAAGAATATCCTCATTTTTCAGGATATAGTGTATTACCAGGAAAGCTGTACCTATTTATCTTAATGTAGCCTATGAATGTCTTCCTGCAGTTCTGACTGCTTTGATTCATGGCATTTAAAAATCATTGTTATTTTGTTAGATTCCTGGTATTTAACTTCAGATTCACTAGTAAGGCTGTATGTTACTCACAGACTAATTTTTTACATTTTCTCTTCACTAAACTGTCAGCATATGACCTATGCCTAGTATTTATTGATTTATAGTAAATTTCTTTTTTTGAGACCAGATCTCGCTTTGTAGTTCAGGCTGGCTCTGGGCTCACTATGTAGCCCAGGCAAGTCTTGAACTCAGCAATCCTCCTGCCTCTGCCTCCTAAATGCTGGGATTATAAGTGTAAACTGCCACACCCGACACTGTGGTGTGTGGTCCTGATTGGTGGTGGGTGTGAGTCACCACATCTGGTACTGTTGTATGTGGTTACCAGGGATCGAATGCAGCACCTTGCGCTTGCTAGGCAGTCACTGGAACCACTGAGATAAATCTCCAACCCTGATGTAGAGTAATATTTTATATATTACAGTTACTAATTTTGTGGGTGCCTTTACTACTTAATAAATAGATCTTCTTACTGGTTTGGTATTCCATGCTCTGATTATTTACTTATGGTACTGAGGATTGAGCCCAGCACTTTCACAGTGAGATACTTTTCCAGTCCTTTAAAAATCTGTTTTACTTGGAGACAGGATTTTTCTAAGTCACTAAGTTGCCCAGGCTGGGCTTAAACTTGGAATCTTCTGCTTTAGTGTCCAAGAGTGCTGGGATCATGGGTGTTTAGTACAAGGCTCAGATCTTTTATTTATTTTTTTTTTCCTGACTGTTGGGCAGTGAAATCAGGGATTCTGTAAGCTAAGTAAGTTTTCTACCACCAATCTATACACAGCCTCTTTCTTCTGATTTTTATAGGCATTTATTTAGTCTGTGTAGAAAATTTGTATTTCACTATATTTTAATTATTGACTTTTTAATCTATGGTTTCTGTCATCACTTTAATGTATAGTTTAAGAAATTTGCACCCATCTAGATAAACAGAAAGATATTCCTCTAGTTAGTTTTCCAAAAATATTCTACCTTTAGTCCATAAAACTTAGTAAGTTATATGGGACAGAAAAATTTATTGTTCTCTAATAAGTTAAAAATTATCATGGTACCCTACAGAGACGCCACAACCCTACCTTGTATATATCTTCTGTTCACATACATGACTCTTTTTACATATGTAAAATTTTATTTGGGAGTTTCTTTCAAAATTGTATCAATCTTTTTGCTGATTCTTTTAGTTTCTCCAACCTTAATTTTTTTTTTTTAAGCTATTCTTATACTGGTTTCTTTCAACTTAAAAGGTGCCCAAGATGACATTCCAGAAGGCATCTAAATTTACTGGAGAAAGATTCTTTACCTTTAAAGTTTTACGTCTTTAGCCTGCAAACAATCTAGGCTTAGCTCTTGTGTCTGCGCAGGGTGGGGCTCCTGCTAGGACCATGCGACATCAGAAAGGACTTTCTTGATATTTGTAGGAACAGTAATACAAAGAAGAAGAATTAAGTACCTTTTGGTTCATCTTAAGAAAAGATTTCCAGAGAGAAGATCGAGACATTTAATGTTAAAAGATCATCACCATGTGGGCTTCGAGGGCACCGGTAAAGGGAACGACCCATGTATCTGTATTAAACTGCTAGAAATGGTCACAAAATAGAAAATGAGAGAAAGTCTGAATTTTCAGTGGTTTTGTCAGAGTCCTACAAAGTAAGCCTGAGTGATCTTGTTTTGTTTTTAAGGCTTGTTAACAGTGAATGTTTCAGGATAATGAGATTAGCGATGACGTTTTTTTCCTCATTTTTAATTGCATTTTCATTTTTTTCTGAAATTACCTAAAAGTTTCTTCCTAATAAGCCTGTTAATTAACTGCTGGAATAGAGTATTTGAAGCTATCCTTGCAAGAAGTGTACTGTTACAACAAAAAAATGCATTTTCGATTTCTTTACTTCTTTTCTTAATAGACACAGCAACACAAAAACTCCTCTCATTACCAGTGATTTTGTGAAAATGAGATAGGACGTTTCTAAACCAAGTGCTTTTCCTTAAAATAAGGTTTAACCGGAAATGGGCTTGGATATTGAAAGAAGGTATGAAAAGAAAGAAAAAAAACCCCGTTTCTTAAAATTGCTATTTCTAAAGCTAATAGGAATTCCTTTGCACGGCTTTTTCCTCTCCCCATGGCAAGAAAGACTGATATGTCCCGGACGGAGGAAGCTCCACGTTGGTACTCACTGGAAGTAACAATTACCTGCTCCTGTAAATTCCCCTTTTGTGATCCAATCGACACTATTTTACCACCATGAATGTTCTCCCTTTTTCTTCAACAGTCTCTTCCTTCTTTCTCTGGCTCTTCCTAATTGCTCAGCTCTTCACGAACAGCTAATTCTCTTCGGCTGAGTAACGGTGGGAGTCATGGGGGAATTATAGTGTATCTTCTTTAGTCTGGCCGGGGAAAAGCTACATGGCCTCCTCCTCAAATCAGTCACTTTAGGCATGAGGGCTGGGCCCCGAGAGGCGATGATTCTGGGGAGAACCTGCTACATTCTTCCCAGCCCTCACGCCAGCAAACAACTTTATCTTTACCGTGAAATCATAAGCACCCTTTGTGTCTCCTTTCCACGCCGCGCTGCAAAGAAATAAAACCCAACTCCTGAGCATGTCAATTAAATGCATAAACAACGGAGTAATAGTCCGTTTCCCCGTTAAGTTCTTCACGCTTGTTTTCTTTTCTTAGAATAACACTTAACATTCATCAAAGCCCCCACAGCACCGGCATCTCTTCGTTTTGGGGCTCCTGTGGTTTGGGAACGAGGTCCCCAGTGGGTGCCCAGGGAAGAAACACGAATCTCCTCCCACTCCAAGGCTGTCAAGGCCAATGTACCTTTCAGGAAATCGCCTGTGAGATTTTGAACATTGGAGCTGTAAGAAAGATTGAGCTGGACAGATCCTCGCCACCGCTTTTTCTGCTAAATATAGAGACGCTGTCATGGGCCGTGAGGCCAATTTCCAACCAGGGCTTGCAGGCAGGCAGGCGGGCGGGTGGGCCCTGGGTCTCCTGTGTGGAGTGGAGGGCACTGGGCTGAGCACCCCCAGTCTGAGGTCTCCAGGAGCGAGGGAAGGGGAGAGAGGGGAACAGGAGAAGGAGATTTGGCTTCGTTACACGGGATGACACATCAAATCCGCCTCTGACGGTGTTACTTGCTCAGGAGTTCCTTCTACGTGCCCATAACTTAGAGGAAAAGACAGCCATATAGAGCCACACCCCAGGAATCTGCTCAGGGTCCCTCCTCGGTCATAACTCTGAGACACAATATGGAGCTGTGGAAAGTGATTATAAAAGCCAGCATGGGGAAGCCCACCCATAATCTCAGCACTCGAGAGGCAGAGGCAGGAAGATTGCCTCAAGTCTGAGGCCAGACTGGGTTACACAGTGAGTTCAAGGCCAGCCTGGACAACATAGTTACTTAACTTTGTTTAGCCTGGAGATCTGTATGTATGAGACACAGGTGGAACACTGTTCCCTCCCACCAGTCTCTTGTTTACCACTAGGGTAGGCACACAGCGGCCTTAATAGTTCAGCATCTAGTGACACCTTCCCCTTTTCTTCTTTAAGCCAAGGGATCGAAGCCCTAGATTCCTGATACTCTGTCTTAGCAACTTCTGTCAATTCTTCCAGAATCTACACAACATCGAACAGCTTTGCTCTCTTTACAGTGCCACCATGCCAATGACACTTCCGATGCCAATGACACTACAGTGCCAATGACACTTCCTAACTAATCCTCTGTCCCTTCCACAATTACCTCCACACATCAGGAGAGAAGGCATTTTAAAAAATGCAGATTACATCATGCCACCCCTCCAAGCTCCCCTATGGCTTTTTACTGAATGTACACTAAAACCCTAACCTCACTACAACCTTCTGAGTTGCACTGTGATCTACTTATCTGCAATTGCTGTATTTTTTGTATGTTTCCCCAGATATGCTGACCTTCTTGTGTTCCCACAATACAACCAACTTTCTTTTGACCTCAGGGCCTTTGCACTGCTCTTGGTACTACAAGTGAAATTACCTCCGTACTGCTTATCTGTTTACCCTTTGGAATATAGGCCCTAGGAAAGAAGGGGACGTTTTTTCTTTCTCCAACCTTGAATAAGCTTGGAACAATACTGGCTGTGGAGTTGGCACTTGGAAAGTATTTAGCGAATAAATTCCAAATAAATATGTAAATATGCAAAAATTCAAATAAATATGTATATGGAATAATAAGAAAGTTGGTGACTAGATTTAAAAACCTTCTATGTTGTTTCTATACCTAAGGTTCTGTGATTCCTTCTTTTTTAATTCTGTGATTCCTTTAACAGTAATACTGATTCCGAGATTTTTTTTTTTTTTTGAGACAGGGTCTCTCTTTGTAGGTCGGGCTGGCCCTGAGCTCACTATGTAGCCCAGGCAAGCCTGGAACTCAGCAATCCTCCCGCCTCTGCCTCCCGAGTGCTGGGATTGCAGGTTTGAGCCACCAAGCACGGCATTTGTGGTGTGTGTTACTGATTACCAGTTGGGATGAGTCACCACACCCGGTATTATTGTATGTGGTTACTGGGGATTGACCTGGGGATTGAGCCAGGGACCTTGTCCTTGCTAGGCAGGCACCAGAAACACTGAGCTAAATCTCCAGCCCTCCCAGAATAATTTTAAAGAAATGTAGTTGGGAATTTTTCAAATGTGTTTAATGTGGTAATCTGGGTTAAATGTACCAAGTCAATATACTTCCAGTATCAGCTCTAACACAAAGATAAGAAGGCTTAAATTTGCATAGGTGTCTTTCCTTTCCTTCCTTTTCTTTCTTTTCTTCCTTTCTCTCTTTCTTCTTTGGTTTTTGTATACTCACTATGTAGTTCAGGCTGGCCTTGAACTCACAGTGATCCTCCTGCCTCAGCCTCCCAGTGCTGGGATTACAGGTATGTGCCACCATGCCTGGTTTAGGCAACCTTTCAAAACACTTACAATTTTTCTTTCAGCAGCAGTTAGGTTTTTGGAGCAACACTGTTCTTAGTTTGCTTAGGATGCCTTTCTTCACAACCTGGATCAGGACACACGGGCTCAGGGGGGACCCTGTCCCCGTGTATGAGGGGCTCTCCTGGGTGATGCCCTACCTGGTGTATCCCAGGAAAGGCAGCAGGAACTCTGCAAGGAGAAAGAACAGAAGCAAACTCCTTCTAGGGGAGAAGACTGGGAAGAACGGCTAAGTGATGCAACATATTTCCCTTTCTCTCTCTCTCTCTCTCTCTCAACTCCTATTGCATCTACTTGCAGAAAATGTCCTATATTTATCAACAGAAAAAAGGATAGATTCTGGGCTGGAGTAGGGAGCAAACCCAGAACCAATCAGTGCACACTACTGAAGGGCAGATTTTTGGCTCCAGAAGGCTGGCGTCATACCTAAGTAAAGTGATTCCTGGAAACAGAACTGGCAGGGGCCATCTCTGGGTGTTTGGAGTTCGTGCAGGAAAACCACAACCTGGCAATGTTCTTCCTCAAGGATCTCTTTGATTGTAGCTAAGAGGCACGTACACTCCTGGAAAGCTGTCCCTGAGACTGCTTTATGCACCCCGGCCTGGGCAGCAGGGCCCTTATTATGTGACTGGCATCACATAGTATTTTCTAATATGTAGCGTGTAGAATATGATCAATGTGCTGAAGATTTCTGCCCAGAAAAACTCTGATTTCAGAAGTTAGCCTAGAGCCAGGTGTACTGGTGCACACCTATCATCCCAGCACTCAGGAGGCTGAGGCAGGAGGATTGCTTCAAGTTCAAGGCCTGCCTGGGCTCCTTAGTGTGTTTAAGATGAACCTGGACTACACAGCGAGGCTCTACGTAACCTCCACCTCCCCCCAAAAGTTAACCTAGACTCTCAGATCCCTGGCTTTGTATTCTTACCCACAGCAAGTTACTGGCTCTTTCATATTAAAGAGATTTCTTTTTTTATTTTTTTTTGCTTTTGAGACAGGGTCTCGCTTTGTAGTTCAGGCTGGCCCTGAGCTCACTATGGTGCCCAGGCAAGCCGCCGCGAACTCAGCAATCCTCTTGTCTCTGCCTCCCGGGTGCTGGGATGACAGGCGTGAGTCACCACGTCCGGCATTGTGGTATGCGGTGTTGACTGTTGCGCCCAGCATTTTATGTAGTTACTGGGGATCAAACTCAGGACCTTGTGTTTGCGAGGCAGGCGCCAGAACCACTGAGCTAACCCTCTGGCTCCTAAAGAGATTTCTTATCTGGAAGGTAACATGGGCTGCTCATGTTCAGGGACAGAAGATGCTGTGTCTCAGGAGCCCTTTGGGTCGGCAGCCTGAAGGAGGTGCTGCCTCCTGCCTCTCTTTTCCTGGAGACTGGCAGGAAACTGGGCTGAGGCCCCTCCTCAGCCTGAGCCTTCTCCCCTCCCCCTTCCCTTCCTCGGGCTTTTCATTAGAATTCCTAGGAGCCTCTGAATGCTTTGCAGGCAAACTGAGCCCATTTTATTTTTGGAACCCAGAGAGGGAGGCTTGAGGGGGGGGGGGCGGTTATTGTGTTGCTTTTAGCAGCTAAACAAAAAGGTGTGAAATCATTTGCTGGCTGCTCTAGGATGAGAAAGAAATAAATAAAACAACTGAGAAGGAAGGTCCAGGGCAGTGTGTGGCAACTTGGACTTCTGGTGACAGGGCCTTCTGTGAGACTTATTAGTAACCCAAGCAGCTCTGGAATGTCTGCAGCTTTCTCACCTTCCCCGGAAGTTACTAGAATAGCACAGAAGCCACTGGGATTTTTTAAAAAAGGATTCATTTTGCAATACCATTTCCATGTTGCCTTAAAAAAGTCTAAGGGAAAGAGACGAGGACTAGTTTGAGAAAATTCTTTCAGGCTCTCAGTGATACCCGGGCACGGTGGTGCAAGCTTGCAAACCCAGCACTCTGGAAGGCTGAGGCAGGAGGGTCCAGGCCAGTGTGAGCAAGTCTACAGCTCTGCGAGACCCTGCTGAAACTTTATAAAAACGGGAGGTGAGGAGGTTGGAGATGCAGTTCGGTGCAGAGACCCTGGATTCACACTCTCTGCCCGAAAAAAAGTCCTTCGCAACGTTCCTGTGAGGGGAGTACTAGAAAGAACGGGGATTGCTTCCGGGGACAGGTGTGGGCCTTGAACACAGGCCTCCCAGGATGTAAACAAAGATCTGAGCAAGAGGGCATCTTGGGAAACTCGACATTTTCACCTCTCCCTGGTGAGTCTTTCACCGGAGGCCACTTCTTGCAGACACTTCTTGGAAGAACATCATGTTTTGAAATGTCTCTATCTGCAGGGCAGTTTGACTTCCAATGGGCATCTTTGAGGTGACTGGGTTTTCTTTTCTCACAACTATGGAACTTTCAAAAACTGCCAGAGAACATCCTCATTTGCCAGAGTCCATAATTGTTTACATTTAAGCCAAACTACCTGACTTCTTTAAAAAAAAAAAAAAGTCACGAAATGCTATGGTTGGGCTCCTCCCATTCCATGCTTCCGTCTTCCCCATTCTGAGGAGGGAAGCGGGTCTGACGGCTGGTAGATGACCTGCCATCCCGGCCCCCGAGGCGAGCTCGACCAAAGAGCCACTTGGCTGGGTGAACGTGAGCTCCGGAGCGTGCAGGAGCCTGGCTCCGGGATGTGGGGGCCGCCTCACGTACAGGGGCCCTGTCTCCTCCTACCCGGCCCTCAAGGCCAACGCTGCAGAACACTGAAACGCCACGCGCCGTGGTTACTGGGATCGAGCAAAGAATCTGCGCAACACACCGCCCGGATCTCCCCCTGACAACCGGGGATACGGCGAGTCGCAGACAGACAAGCGGCAAATGCCACGCAAAGAGGCAACTTTGAAGATGTGAGCGGGAGGAACCAAACACAAGGGAGCTGGGTGTGGGCAGAGAGGAGGAGGGGGAGGGGCGAGAAGCAAGCGGACAGCGCAGCTGCAGGTTCGGCCGCCGGGGAAGGCTCCGTGCTCTTCTTCCGGGAATCCATCATAAACCACCGCGGCCGACTTCCTACGCAGATGTGTCTGTGTGCAGATATATGTACACGCGTGTACGCACACGCAGTGCACACGCCTGCCACAAAATAAGCTGAAGCAATTCAGGGAAGAGCAAACAGCACCACAGAAACCATGAAAACGCACCCCTGGGGCCCGTTCTGTGCTCCCGGAGGAATTCTCTGGACCCCAGTGGACCCCTGACTTTCCAAGCGGCGTGGGAACGTGCATTAGGGACATCCTGGGACAGAGGGCGCTGACCGAACACCCGGACGCGGTGGCGCAACACTGTGGGCTTTAGGGGACATTGCGGGACGACAGAGGCGGACCTGGGCGTATCACGCGTCGGTGACGGCTGCCCCCTGCTTCTCCCCTTGTTTCTAGCTGGCGAACTCCCACCACCTGCTATGATGATCCTAGATCAATGCTGCCTTCTCTAAGGGGTTTCCCTGGCGTCCCACAGAGAGCCATTTCCCTCTTTCACGCTTCTCCTGTGTATGGACATCTCCGTTGGCCCGCACCTTACGTTCTGTCACATAGTTCTGATCCATACCTCTGCATTCCCACTGCCCAGTAAAGCACCTCTCAATTTTGCCACACGACACCTGGGCAAGTGGGCAACTAAGGGAAACATGAGCGAGGAATGCCCCGCCTCAGAAAGATGGTTCTGTTCTGAATAAAAACCCAGTGGGCCCCCCACCGGGAGTAAAATCAGTGGCGTCGTTGTTTGTTTATTTACCCCCTGTGTCAAGACCCAGGGTGACGAGGCTGGATTGCACAGGAGGCGTGGGCCTCAGAAACTGGAGAGCCTTACCCAGCCTGGCCTGTCTGGCTCGTACGCTTGGGCAAGTCACACAGCTCCTCAGGGACTGTTTCCTCACCCAGTGGTAATGACTGGCTTCACAGGGTGGCTGTGGAGCTTAATTAAAGATTAAGAAGAAGGCAGAAAACACAAAGTGCCGCATGCACGCAAAGATTTTCTTCCATATTTATCTGTGAGCACAGGAACCTATCAGCCGGAAGTGATTAGGCCCTAGCAGAAGAGTCTAATGCAAAATGGAGAAATGTCACTCCTAAAATGATTCATTTGGTGTTTACTGGGAGTGGACCTTGGAGTTGTTTCCTTTGTTCTAGAATGTCCTGCGGCTCTCACGGCTAACTTTCTGTGTGTAGCTTAGTTTCCTTGACTGAAGGTTTTATTTATTTTTTTGTGGTCCCTTTGTGCTCTGATTCACTGCAGTGGCTTAAGTTTTGCTCTCAGATCCTGTGCTCTAAACCCATATAAGTTTAAGGGGGAAGCTCAGGACAATATCCTGAGTTGAGAAAGATAAGACTTGGGAGTCTCCCAACCTTGTCTGGCTTCATGGGTCCCACTTTCTTTTCTTCTTCTTCTTTTTTTTTTGGGTGGTACCAGGCATTGAACTCAGGCCCTTGTGCTTCCAAGGTAGATGCGTTACCACTTGAGCTAAATTCCCGGCCCCCCCTTTCTTTGGAATGATCAGAAGCCCTTGGAGAATCCAGTCAGCATCTTCACTGGTACTTCTTTGCTGAGTGAATTATGAAATGGACCTGCCTTCTGTGTCCGAGAGAGAGAGAGAAAGAGGAAAACAAATCCAAATGGGGGGGTTGAGTTACGCGCCAAAGAGCCTTCTTATTGCTATTACTGGGTTAGCTTTTGAATTGGAGAGGCCAGCCCTGCACTAGGGATATTCAAAGACCCAAGTGTTCAGAAAGAGAGCCCAGGAGGCTCTTAGAAACGGCACGCGCAGTGCCTGCTACTGAGACGGGAAGAGACGCAGAGCCTGCTGAGTACCCTTAGTGGGCATGACTAAGAAATCACCCTCTGCCCACTGCCACCAGCCATGTAACGCATGGACTCAGGCCCCAGAGATCAGGTGAGGAGGAAGAGGAGAAGGGGGAGGGAACAAAGCAGCTATTGTGGTTCCTGGATCAGGTGGCTGCGGAGGGGTGTGAGGCCATCATGGTTTACAGAGAATGGGCCAAAGGGCAAAAGAGGAAGGTGCCACGGAGGGAGGAGGAAGGCGGGAGCGAGTGTGCTTTAGACAACACGCCTGGGTCACTCTGCGTGCAGGGGACCCCGCGGGTGCCTTCCGAGCACAGCTCTGAGGATGGGGCTGGCAAGTCAGAAAATCTGGTACGTTGTAGGCTGTGTTTGGCAGAGCGGAATATGATGCATATCGCAAGTCCATTGACCTTGGGTGTCCTGACAGTCCACTTATCAGAACCATTGGGGTCGGAAGTGTTTTTGATTTCGTTTTCAGGACTGTGGAGTACTACATACATGTAATGAGATATTTGGAGGGCTAAGACTCCAACCGAGCACCAAATTCATTTGTTTTTCATACATACTTTACACACATACCCTGAAGGTCATTTTATACAGTATTTTTAGCGTGCCTACATTTTTATTTCACCCTGTCACATGAGGTCAGGTTTGGAATATTCCACGACGGGTAGCCCTCCTACCGGCATTCAAAACGCTTTGGATGTTGGCAATGCAGCTTTCTGGACGAGAGAGAATCCATGTGTGTGCTTTCTATGCTTCATTTACAAACCACTTTAGGAAAATACAAAAATAATTTTGCAACTTTTAACTGAGGTATTCACAGATCATTTTCCTAGGTGATCGTGGCTAAGAGAATGTTAACAGATTTTTTTTCCCCCCTCCAGATCAAAGCATTATCACACATCTCTGCAAGCCTGCGGTAAAATCTTCTACAAAATGACAACCATAAAAAAAGCGCTACGTGTTATGGATTCAACACAGAAAACAGCAAACAACACACAGAAGCAACGACAGGGTGTCCTGAGAGGTGCAGATATGTTGAAACATGTCTGTCATGAAATCTGATCTTAGATATTCTAGGAAAACAGGCTTTCCGCAAAGAGACCTTAACGTTACTGCAACTCAGGGAAGCTGTGAGTTTCTAACAGTCCTTTTCTCAGGTTTGTGGCAGAGGCAAAAGACACGGTGCAAATATCCTCTTCATCCCCAGGCCTCTTTGGGCTTTTTAGGCAGCAGATGTTCTCAGCAATTCCCAGAGTATTTTACATCAAATAGATGGTGGAAGGAAAACCAGAGCAAGGCGATTCCAACACACACACACACACACACACACACACACACACACACACACACACACGGCCGCTCAGCCACCCAGCTGGTCAGAGAGTGCAATGCGTCGCTCGCTAGAGAGAGGTTTCTCAATCTACAACCCACTCCGAGGTCAGCTCACATCCAGGTGCACTTGGCCACGAGGTCCCGGTAATCTCAGCGGCAGCAGTCCCAGCTGCCAAGTTCAAGCTGCCGTGACTCTGGACACAGAACATTCCCACCCCAAGCACCCGGAACCCCTGCGGCTGTTGTGCCAAAGGCCCATGTCAGTACCGCTCTGACTCACACGCACTGGCTAGAATTGTGGAGCAGGTGAAGGACTTAAGTGTCACTAGGTTGGTTTCCAGTTGCTTCCAGGAAAAAAAAAAAAAAATCCATGGCATATAAGATTGTTCCTGCTGACACTGGGCGCTTCCCACTGGGCCCATGAGCCCTGGAGAGGCGATCCAGCCAGAGCTGCAGACCTGTGTCGTCTCGCACACTTTGAGGGATGCCCAGACAAACAGCAACTTCAGGAGATTCGCATTTGAGGCACAAAACACGGAATCAAACACTCTTCGCGCGTGCGTGCATGTGTGTGTGTGTGTGTAAAGACTGGCAAGTGCCTCGGGCCCGCCCCACCCCCTTCTGCTCTCACCACTTCAGAACATTCTGTTTCAGGAGTTGTCAGTCAGTCCCACTGCCTTGTTCTGCTTTTATGATGTTGATACACATCTACGAGAAAGCAGGCCAAAAGGAAGGACTTGTTTCCTCCATTAGCTTCTATAAAAGACCACATTGCTTTTGACCCCCCAACCCCACCCTCCTCGCCTTGTCTCTGCTTTTTTTTGGGGGGGGAGGGAAGAGGTGGTTGGTAAATTTGGACCAAACATCCATGGAAGTCGAGTCAACAGAGAGGTGCCTTGAATATGAAAATAATAAATCCTGCTAACTATCAATAGTCTCCTCCAACACAACGGAAGGGCAGACTTACCTGGATGTGGTCTCTGTCTTCGCCAACTGAGAGCTCGAAATGTTATTTTGTCATTTTTGCACAGTCACGTACATTGACTCCCCCCCACCATGTGATCAAATCTCCGGTGTAAAAATAAATCTAGAAACTTGGTTCACACATTTCTGGGTAGGCGCACCAGGCGGCCTACACCGCAGGTAAGCACAAGTCATGGTTGCTAAGCCACATCCTCTTATCTTTAGGGTCCCGAGAGTTAGCAGAACTTTATCTTGATGATGAAACGGGCTTCACAAGTGGGTATTGTGGGGTCCAGGATGCAAACATCATTACTGAGAAAATGTGTTTTCTTTTTAAACAGAGAAACAACAGCCATACACTCAGAGGCCATAAAAAAACAATTGAGCTACCACAAAACAAACAAATATTCAGCTTGGTTTCAGGAAGCAGAAAGAGGATCAAACAACCCTTTCTCTATTGAAGCTGCTGGAGAATCTGCGTGCTTTCTCCGTCTTAGTTCCTATTTACGTGGCCGGCTTTGGCTTTTACAGATGGACCTCAGGAGAGCATTCCAACTTCAGGGTCCTCTGAGTGGCCTCAGAAAAGGAGGAGTTCCACATTGCGAGGGCAGAGCGCTCTGTTAGGGTGTGAGCAGTCCTGTGATAGCCTTGCTCATGGATGGAGTTTGCTATTTCTTGTAGGTCCCTGGGAAGGGCAATTTGGTACATGGATAACTTTCTCTTTTTCTTGTTTTTTTTTTTTTGAAGAGTCTTACTGTGTACTTGAGACTGCCCTTGAACTCACTATGTAGCCCAGCCTGGCCTTGAACTCACGGTGATCTTCGTGCCTCAAACTCCTAAGTGCTGGGCTTTCAAGCAAATTATCTTTCACGTTCAAGAAGGAGTACTCTGACAATAATTTAGTTTCATAAAGCAACTTACTTTTCAAATCTTAGAGTCATTCATACTCAGCCAGGTTTTAGTTGAAATTTTTATCTCCATTTGATAGGTTAGCAAACTGAAGTTCCCTGGTTGTGTAACAGGTCCCAAATGACACTGCAAAGGAACTACACAGAAAAGCTAAGATTCAAACCTGAGTTTTTCTTCCTCCAGTGCCTGGGCTCTTCCCAACAGGCCACACAATCTCTGGACTACAGGCAGCCTTGCTGACATGGGTGGGTCAACAGAGGAACTAGGATACTAGAGTTTTGTGGAGTGGATACAGACAAGAGGTATTATTATTTTGGTTGTTACCATGTCCACATATTTTTGTGGAGATCTATGGGTGATCTCTCTTAAGCCTCCGTGTTGAGGCTTGATAGTAACATTTCAGCCACACCCAGCATACAATGAAAACTCAACTCTGAGATACCAGAAAGCTGCTATCTCCAGACACGTTGATCATCAGAGATGTTCAGCCAAACCATCGCTTGCAGAAGGTCACCTCTACATCAGCAAGAACCAACCTTCTCCAAGTAGAGCATTCCTATTTAGCCCCGCTCCATACTTGCCTGGCTATATCAGTATGTACTTGGCATGCTCTGGAGTTTGGAAAAAAGTTTCCTGCCTGTGCTGAACTTCCCTTTATAGAATGTCTGCAAATCTTTATGCTTTTTCTCTCATGATGTAATAGATTTGGGTTACTCAAAATATGCACCTATTTTCTATGGTACCAAATCTATCTGCGGGCTGCTACCCGGCACCCTTCCCCTAGAACATCGGCACCTGCAAACACATGAGCAGGTTTCGCTGCAGGGGACTTGTGGGATCGTCCTCACAAACGCTAGCACCTTTCTGCACCTTCCTCCCACCTGCAGCTCTGTCCGGATCGGTACACCGTGTCCGTGAAGTCAACTGTTCCTTACAGAGTTCTGAACAGCCACTTGAGTCACCTAAATCTGAGAGAGATAAATTTACAATCCACTTTAGGTTTATGTGGGGAACCATAAATATCAACCTCGGGCCCCGAGGGCTAGAATTTCATGGGCCATTAGGCATGTCACCAGGTGGAAAGCTGTCAATAGCTGGATGTAAGCTCTCTGACATAAGCGCAGGAGCCTGGCTCAGGACAGCGTGGCACTGATCAGAAGGGGTGTCCCTTCCACTGCTTACCAGCCCTCCGGCCAGTTCTCCCCTCCCCCCCACCGTGTCTTACAGCCTGTCCCTGTGCTAGGTGGCAGCTGGCCTTTTGGTCTCCAGCTTGAAAAGCTAGTGACACGATGAAGAACGGGAGGTTGTCGGCCAGACATGGACCGGAACCCTCGCAGGGCCATCTCGTAGCTCAGACACAAGGCACGCATCACTTTATTCACGTAGGCTCCAGTTTGCCCATTTGGAAAGTTATTAAAGATAACAAACAGACTAAGAGTGGTGTGAGGAGAGGCAACGAATAGCGCATAGAGGGAGCCAGTTAGCTCAGTTAGTAAACGGAAGCCAGATTGCCTCAGAAAGGGAATGAGCTGCCTATGGGGAAACTGAGGGCTGGGTGTGGCAGTGTAGGTTTGTAATCCTGTCACTCTGGGAGGCTGAGGCAGGGGGACTGCAAGTATAAGTCCACCCAGGGCAGTTTAGCGAGAGCTGTCTCAAAATTAACAAATAAAAAGTGCTGAGGATGTAGCTTAGTATGAAGGGACTGGGTTAAATCCCCAGTACCACCAGCCAACCAACCAACACACACACACACACACACACACACACACACACACACACCCCACAAAAGGATAGAGACAGAGGTGAAAATTCTCTCCCATAGATTTTGTACATAACTCAGACAAACGGCAGTGGCTCCTAAGAGCAGACGGGGTCCCTATTCATCTTGAAACTCCATAATGCTTTGATTTATGTGTGTGGCCTCCCTGAAAAGCCAAGACAAATCAGCTCAAAATCCCTTATGAGGAAAAGAGTAAAATGACATTTTCTCATTTTCATTTGTTTCCTTCTAAAAAACAAATCCCAGCCATGTTTTTTCCTCTTCCCCTCAATTAGTTGGTAGAGAATCACATTTCCATCGAGTGCACAAACACATCGAGCCATTTTGAAACACTTAACATTTAACACAAACCACATGGCCGTAACTTTTAATTACTCTCCACCACACAAATAGGTCCATTTTGAGCAAAGTCACAACATTCTGCACAGCTTTCTCGTCGGACTGGCTCCGTGCTACCTTCCCACCCTGTTCCTGTCGTCTGAGCCCCTGGCACCTGCCAACGCAGCCGTGTCAGACTTCAAGCTCATACGAGTTTCCAGCAACAGTGTCCACTTCTAATCACCAGAGGTCAGCCCTGAAATTTACCGGAATGACACGGGCTCTTCTTTTTTAACTGGCGATGCTGCACCACGGGCTTTCATTTCCACAGATTGTAAACTGCACTGAAAAAGAACTTCTTAGCTTGCTAAGGGAAATGACCTGTATCTGTAGACGAATCTCAGCTCGGCAAAACCCAAAACCTTGTTCTGATGGTTGAATCTGGAAAGTGGCTGGCCCATGGGGGGATAGCGTGTGCACGTGTGTAGCTGGTGCACATGCATGTGTGTACCTGCACAGTGGCACAACTGCCACTGACAAAGTGAGGTCTGCTGTTACCACAAAGTCAAGATCAAGGTCAGCTTTCCGCTGGAGGAGGGCTGGGAAAGACCAGGGTGGGTGCGGGTGACAAAGGCTGGCGTGACCAACCTCACCCTCATGGCACATGCACTGGCCAGGCACGGGGAAGCATCCTGATCTTATTTATTCGGCCAAGCACTGTTCTCTCTAGTCATAGAGCGGCCTTAAGAAAGTATCGTAACCATCCACAGCCACACTGCTTCCACGTGGCACAGGCTGAGGCTGACGGCCCACCGTGGTCCCTTGAAGTCCCAGGACTTCTGTGACAATACTCTGTTCTATGTTTCTTTTTCCTAGTTCAGAATGTGACTGTCTCCGTCTTGCTGGCTTTTAGTTCTCTTGTATCTATTTTTTTTTAATCTCTGATATTGTATTTCCAATTATTTGTGGTCAAATGCCTTCCCTGCCAAGTTTTTTTTTTTTTTTTAATGTACCTAGTGTTGTACTTTATGCCTCTGATACCTTACGGTGGGTATCCTTTTTCACTTCTGAATTTTTCAAACCACCAAGAGCTTTAGGGACAGTCAAAATCCCAGAAAGAACATGAGCTCCACCAGCAGCTCCCCATCTTTGTTGCCAAACTTCAGATATTGACACGGCCTCTCGTCCTCTCCCATGAAAGCCGCCTCTTTGGGTGGCTGGGATTTAGAATGTCTATCATTTTAATCCCAGGCTCTATGGAATAAGAACTTGTGTTGACCAAAGTTTCTCACAGGCTAAGGACAGAGAAGTCTTATTTTTTCCCTTTGCAAATAAAGATTCCAATCTTTCCCTCTTGAAATAGGAATAACACGAGTGTCTGGATTTATACCCTAAAACATTTGATGGTAGAGTTTGTGTTCTGTTTTATGGATAGTGTTTTAGAAGAGGAAGATTTATTTTTAGCCAGACGCACTGTGAATGTAGCAGACATTTTCTCTATATTTGATTTTACAAATTTATTTCCACTGAAAATGTATGACTAGGAAAAAAAACATTAAAAACAAACAAGCAGGCAAAAAAGCAAACAAGAAAGCTGATAAAATCCTACCTCCTTTCTTCTTTACTCTGTAAGGAGAAACTAGACTCTGACATCTGAAATGCTGGGTGCCTGTAAGGCAGGGGCCAGAACAGTGTCACCCTTTACCCTACTCCTAACGTCCACAGTCTAATTTCTGGAACCTGGGAGTGTATTATTTTAGGCAAAACAGACTTTGCCTGTGTGATTAAGGGTTTCAACATGATAAGATTATCACGGATTATTTTTGGCGGGACTTAGCATAATTGCACAGTCTTTACAAGTGGGAGGAGAGACACTGAAAGGCACAGTCACAGGACCGAAGAAGGCGATCAGATGTTTCTGTGTCTCTGGCACTGGTGACGAGGCAAAGGCCCCAAAACGAAGGGATTCAGGTGGCTGCTGAGACTAGTAAGCACGTGACAAATGTATAGTAAGATGACTGGCATTCCGAGTCAATGTATGGATGTTCCCTGACTCCCCAAAGCTTTATCTTTTCGGGTCAGTGTTGTTCTATCACTCCCCTCTGCCTCTCCGGCTGCTATTTTTTTTGAGACAGGGTTTCGCTTTGTAGTTCAGTCTGGTCCTGAGCTCACTGTGGAGCCCAGGTAAGCCTTGAACTCAGTAATCCTCCTGCCTCTGCCTTCCGAGTGCTGGGATGTAAGGTGTGAGCCACCACGCCCGGTCCTGGTTGCTGATTTTGATCCAGATTTACTTACACAAGTAGCAGAAGCACAGAGGAAGAGAGAGAGAGAGATAGAGACAGAGACAGAGAGAGGACAGGAGAGACAGAGGAAGGGAGAGAGAGAGGCTTCCAACCCCATTCTCAGGTACATGTCCCAGCATTCTGTCACATGTCCTTGGTACATACATGGGTCTTGCAGTCCACAGAACACACCTCATCTTTTCTGAGACTCAGTCACTTGTTCAACTTTTTTTTCAACTTCTGTAAGTCTTTTCATTTAAAGAAAAATACAGAAAGCCAGTCTAGCTGATTGAAAAATAGTTCCCTTAAGGAACCTAAGACTTAATGGTTGTATCGTGATTGACAGTAACTTCTCATTCAGAATTCTTTCAGATGTATTTTAAAGGGAAAATCAATACCTTCTACCAAACTGGAGAAATGGAGATGATCCATTTGGAAACACTGGGATGGGGAAAAATTAATTATAAAGACTGAAATAATTCCAGTTCTCCTAAGTCAAGAACCAGGAGGTTCTTAGAAACTAGACCTTGCGGACCATCACTTGTCTGATGAGGAAAACGGCCTGTGGGAATGTTCACAGCTCCCACAGCATGTAGGCAGCCCACTCAGACTCAGGCTCTCCAAGTGCCCAGTCCTATGTGCAGACCCAACAGATGACAGCCCACGAGTTCGAGGTACGCAAAAAGCAATGGACACCCATCTTGACCTCAATCACTCCAGCAAGGTGGATAAGACACACATACACAAAAGCATAAACCATGTCAACACACATGCTCTACGGAAGAGATATAGGTGGACATGGAGTCTTCAACTCATTTATCCCTGAGATCCCCCCCACCCCGTTTTTCTTAGCAAATGCAAAAAAAACTTGTGAAATGGCCAGCTTCCTCCTTTTCTTGCAAGATTCCTCGAAACCAAGTACTTGGAATAACTTCGTTACGGATTGCACAACACGCACACTATTTGAGTATCCAGTTTGAAAAATATAAACACCACAGCTGACCACACAATGCAAGCTGAATGGGCTCTACTGGGCAGGTGTCTCCCGTCTACCCGCACAAGCCAAACCAAACAAGGCGCGGAATCAGAAAGGAAGGAACACGAAAAGAGAAATCCACTGACTACCACCCCCAGAAGCAAGAGATGCTTTCCTCCCCACTGCTGGCGGCCTGCTCAAAAGTGAGAACACTGAACTGGAAAGGAGGAAAAGCTTTTGTTTGGGACGCGGCTACAAGGCACGAGCAAGGAGAGATTCCTGTGCCCTAGAGACTGTCTCCTGGGTAGAAGGAGAAGAGGTGGAAATCCCACCGAATAGTGGGATTTGCGAGAAATACGGGTCACGTGTCTGCAGCGCTGGTTGGCGGCAACCTCAGCTGTGTGCGTTGGCTCACAGCACCGTGAATATTAGAAACCACAAATCTCCAGAGTTTCCTGAACAGAGGAAAAAGGTCTTGTTTGCAGACTGCCAGCTTGGGGACTGGCTCCTGGTAGCCCCTGGGCGAGCTCCAGAATGACCTATGTATTCCCTCCCCTTCCTCCTCTCTCCTCTCACTCTGGGTATGGGCACGGCAGTGGGTCTGCCTGCAGCTTGTGATGAGCCTGCCAGGCCCTGGGAAACCAGCCCTTCCTCCCATGACCACCGCCGCTCGAGAAGCCACAAGCAGCTCTGGACAGTGGGAAAAGCCGTATTTGCACTCACAGAGCCAAGGGCAGCAGGCTCTTGGCCCTGTGAGCGGAGGAGCTACTCCTCAGTCAGATTAGATTACGCTGCTCTCCAGAGCGCGGGGAAAGGTATGGACCACCCAGGGCGGACAACAAAGCCACTTCCGGGGCAG
The DNA here is from genome assembly GCA_004025085.1 of Thryonomys swinderianus. Taxonomy (NCBI): domain Eukaryota; kingdom Metazoa; phylum Chordata; class Mammalia; order Rodentia; family Thryonomyidae; genus Thryonomys; species Thryonomys swinderianus. Next base: position 25,912 of record PVIC010007974.1, on the reverse strand, counting down.
TTGAGCCAGGGTGGGGGAGGGCTCTTCGAAAACACCTGGGAGTCCGAAAGCGAGACAAGGTCCTTCCCAGCCTCTGCGTGTCCCAAGAAGACCATGAGCTTGGGTAGTCACTAAGGTCAGTAGCTGTGTCTTTGAAGGTATAATTTAAGGAAGATGGAATGGAGTCTGCATTTGGTGGCACAGGCCTGAAATGCCATCAGGATGCTGAGGCTTAATAATCGCTGTGAGTTCAAGACCAGCCTCCACTACAGAGTGAGAGCTTGTCTCAAAAGCTAAAACTAAGGGCCAGAGATTTAGCTCAGTGGTTCCGATGCCTGCCTCGCAAGCGCAAGGTCCTGAATTCGATCCTGGGTAACCACATACAATGTTGGGTGTGGTAACTCATGCCCACTAGCCATCAATACCATAAACCACAGTGCCAGGCGTGGTGGCTCACGCCTGTCATCCCAGCACTCAGGAGGCAGAGGCAGGAGGATTGTTGAGTTCGAGGCTTGCCTGGACTACATAGTGAGCTCAGGGCCAGCCTGAACTACAAAGTGAAACCTGTCTCAAAAAAAAAAAAAAAAAAAAGCTAAAACTAAAACTGAAACAAAAACAAAAAAGGGAATGATAAAGTAAGTAAGTGTTTAGATCCTCTGGAAAAAAGAGCAAAGAACTATGTCTGTATCCTGTGCTCCCACAGCCCATGCCATGTGCTCCTGTTTTCTCTTCCTGCTCTGAAATATTCTCAGGCACTGGTTCATCCACAGTGACTCCCAGGAGCCCTGTTGAGGGGGGCCTGTGGCTTCCGTCCTCGGGGTTTGCACTCAAACCGTGAGCAGGGTAACTTTATGATACCCTTTGGATGTATGGATGAACATGGGGGACTCCATCTTATCCTGGGTGTTTTCCTGAGGGTAGAATAGAAAGAGCAGGGTGGGGAATTCCCCAATGAAGAGGTGAAATTTGTCATTTCCCAGGAATCCAATTGGCTAGAGAAGCCTGAATTCTGAACAGAAAAATGAGACCCAACCCTGGGCTGCTTTCTCTACAGCCAAAGCTTGCAGGGCTGAACCCTTCTATAGGTATTTTACTTTTATGTACCCATGTATTTTACACCTTTGCTTTTAGGAATCCAAAGGACACTCTTTGTAAACTCTTGCAAAAATTTGTTTTTCCTGAGGCCAGAGATTTAGCTCAGTGGTTCCAGCGCCTGCCTCGCAAGCACAAGGTCCTGAGTTCGATCCCGGTAACCACATACAATGCTGGGCGTGGTGACTCATGCCTACCAGCAACCAATACCACATACCACAGTGCCAGTGCTGGGCGTGGTGGCTCATGCCTGTAATCCCAGCACTCGGGAGGCAGAGACAGGAGGGTTCCTGAGTTCAAGGCTTGCCTGAGCTACATAGTGAGCTCAGGGACAGCCTGAACTACAAAGTGAGACCCTGTCTCAAAAAACAAACAAACAAAAAAATTTGTTTCTCCAGTTGTAAAAATTATTTTATAAATGCCAGCTTGAGCCTCTGTTGGATCTCAGAGCTGCTTTTGAGCGCAAAGAAGATAACATGTTGGCAGGTACGTTGTGTTTAAAGAGCTTTGGCCAGAAATGCTAAACAGGATTCTTTTTTTTTTTTTCTCTAGAAGGAAAATGTCAGGGTTTCAGTGGCAATGTTTGGAATCTCAGCTTAAACTGTCACAGGCCTCTGAGAAATTTGTAGGAGTGCCTGGTGCTCCACGTGGGATCCTGCAGCCATGTTCCCCTCCTTTCCATCCCACTGTCCTCTCAGCCTGGTGACAGAATGCTTGTCCCTGACAGAAAGCCATGCAAGCCGGTGGAGGAAGAAGTGGACGCCAGCCTGCTGCAGAGCAGGAACAGGAACAGAATTAACGACGATCACTTCTGGGATTTATCATACATCGTGGAAATGGTGTTCAAGAAAAGAAAAGATAATGTGGTGCCACACGACCCGGAATGAACATCTGACACACAGTCACTGGGCTGGATTTAGAAAACTGCCTCGTTCCCTGGAGGGTCGGTTGTTAATGAGGATTTTAAAGGATGAGATTAAGGCAGCTTGACAGACCACAAAAGATCCTGGTTTCTAGGAGCTCCCGGGCCGACTCCCACGTCAGTAAGCAAGTGCAGCTCATGGAACAAAACCCTTCACACCGTCTCTGACAAGCCCGTCCCTCCCTGAGAACTCTGGTTCGAGTCTAGGATTTTATGAAGATCTGAGCATTGAAAAGAACGAAAAACAAGAGCAGGGAATGCTTTTGTTTGTTTGTTTTTGGTACCGGAAATGAAGATCAAGAACTTTATTATCAAAAGCAAATTTTCTCGCTGGTGGGCTGACGTTGGAATGACTGCTGCAGACACAGGAAGAGGTCACCGGCAACTTCCAGGAGCGGATGTGCTCATGGCTGTCGCTGCTTTCACTCATTAAGTGAGTACTCATCAGCCAGGACTGTTGAACCTCGAGTAAAATGTGACTGTCTATTAATTCACAGGCAACAAGGAGGTTAAAAAAAGTACACACTGAAAAAATTATCAAGATCATATAAAAATCGAGAAGCACAACTGATACTTCCCTCTTGCTACCTCTGCTCAGCTCTGCTCACATGGCCTTTGGTCCTCCCCAGTCCTTCCTCTACATACCTGGTATCTGCAGCAACTGAAACGAAGGGTCAGATATCTTGTCTTTTCATTGATAACTACTTCAGACTATACCTAACAAAGCTTTTGTTTTTTAAAACTATGTTGTTGTATTTGACAATATTAAAAAAAAATAGTTCCTTACCATTATGGAAAACGCCATTTAATTTCATTAATCATTTGAAAAAAATTTTTTTTCTTCAGTTTTTGGCTTCAGTCAGCCTCTAAACAAGGTAAGAGGTGAAAGTGATTTCGTCCAACTCAAATCCTTTGTCGTTTAAATATTTCTTTCAGATGCTAATGTTGCTTAAACAGAAGCTATCTGGAACACAGATCTAGTCCTTACCGCAGTATTTCCTTATTTGAAATGTCTGATTCTATGCATCAGATATAAATGTCGTGAAAAAGGTGCTCGCTTCGGCAGCACATATACTAAATGTAGTGAAAAGCTCGAAACTGGAAAAATATCAAACAATTCTCATAGTTTTTCTAAAAGCATAAATGATTTAAGCCACCCTAAACAAGCCCTCTAAAGAGATTTGGTTACACAGTACAGCATTCCTAGGGAAAATACATTTACCTGACTCTAAGTACCTTGATTTTACCTGAATAAAAAAGCTGGGTTTTCTAGACCACGGAGCAGCCCAACAGCAAATGTAGCATTATCAGTTGTAGCCTTACCGACACTTAAGAAAAATAAGAAATCGAACTGAAAGTGATGATTACAAAGAGCAGCACTGGAAACAGAGCTCACAGCCCTACACTGTCTCTGATGAGGACTTTTGGGGAGAGGAAGACGGAACAGTTTCTCCATTCATCTCCAGGCCTCCCTGGTAAAACTCAGGCAACTGCCGTGACTCATCCCAAGAAATCCTGTTTTATAACACCAGTCTGTGTTTTGTAACATGCACCGAAAGAAAGAAAGAAAAATAAATAAATAAATGAAGGGTATTTAGGAACCAAACCCAAGCACAGCATTTAGGCCCTGGTGTGAAGCTGTTGACGTATCCAAGTGGCTGCTTAGTCCACAAAGAGGAGGCAAGACCTTGCTCCCCTGTCTTGGCCACCTGCCTGATAATACATGCCCACAGGAGGAGCAAGCAGGAATTCAACTTTCTTAAAACAGAAGCATTTTCAGACTTGTGTTTTCCTGGACAGCTGCCTATGGCTGTAATCCACGGGGTGTGTAATTGACAGTAATGTGAATCACTCTCTGAAATTCTGGCACCAAAAAAAAAAAAGCCATTTTTTTTTTCCAGGAAAAATTAAGGAGTAGATTCACCCCATCCATTGCAAATAGCTGTAACTTTATATTTTGGCTCACTAGCTCCCTTTACATGTACAAAAGTCTCTGTATTTTGTATGTGAAGATGGAGGTGCAGTTGGAGGGGTTGGATCAGCCCTGATCTGTGAAGATTCAATGGCAAATGTAGGTGGGTTCCTGGAGACAGCACGCATGGGGTTCCTGTTCCAAGAGTGAGACGCTGGAGACTGTCCCACCCATGATTTTGCCCCTTGAAAAGCTGCTATCTGTCCGGGACCTTGTAATTATTATGGAAATACCTAGGGCAGACCGACCAAGCTGTCATTGAATTTCTTTCCCAGGGACTCTAACACAGACAGTGTCCGAAGAATGGCTGGGGGGTTTTCCCAGGTAGAAGCTGTTGGAACCATGGATGCTTTGAGACCAGGTAAAGCGTTTCCCCAAACTATTAATTCTCTTTGAGAAAAGAGAAAGCATCATTTGCATTAACTTCACCATCCGTCTGAAAGGCCTCCCCGCTTTTCTAAGGCCAAGTCACAGAAACAAAATGTTGGAAAGCCACAGAAAATTGAACTCCATACAGATAAGCCCTGATTCCATCTGAACTCCAGAGGTTGTGATGTTTGTCTCCAACTTCAGCCCAGTGAAACAGGAAGCCCTTGTCCAGACCTGGGAGGTGTCTGGGACTTTGGGGCCCTGGGGGAATAGGGATATTCTGAACTGGGAAAACCCCAGGAATACCTGAAAAATAAACAAGTAAACAAACATAGGGCTTTAGAATGCTGGGGCTGCGGTTGGAGAAATGTAGTTTGAATCAGTCTGGAAAAGGAAATATTTAACTCTTTCCCTCAACAGACAATGTTCTATAAAGAAAGCTTGAACTTATTTTACAGCAGGAGCTCCCTTGCCTATGAGTAAAACTGGAGTCACATTTTACTAAATCAGGATTCTGAGGAAGGAAACGCAAGTGAGCGGTGCGCTTGATCACTGATACTGATGGAGAAGTATTTTTTTTACGTGACAGTATTTGGGGATATGAGCGTGAGCTCATGAGGGCTGCCTTCACCACGCATCTCCTTCCAGCTTTATTTACAAGCAGTTGCTGTCAGGCAAAAGGAAGGTGGAGTCTCAGCTACCTTGCAGAAATATTTTCGATGCTGTGCCTCGATTCTAAAACAGTAGAAGACTGTCACAATCTGAACAGTAACATGTCATATGTATAACTAACTAGTGCTTTCCAGGCATTCTAATTCTCCTACGTGTATACATTTCGCAGGAGCCCAAATAGTTGGAAATGTGTTATTTAATTCTATAATTGAGAAAAACGCGTTAATGTTCAGGAACGTCCCTGTGTGGAAAAAGAAAACAATCTACGGAAGTGTACACATATATGATTAATGATGCACGTGTCGCGGATCAGAAATCCTAATGAAGAACTTTATTCCGTGGGAAAAAAATTCTTTTTTCTTTGGCATTTGCAGTTCTGGTATACAGCAACGCTGAAGCCAAGTTGATAGGTATTTTTTTTTTTTCGATTTTTAGTTTAAGCCCTAACTAAGCAATAAAACGTGTCGTTTTAAAGAAAGAAAACACGTTTTTTTCACAAAATGTTCAATTCCAAGTCCATTTCAGCCCCTGCAGTAAATGTAGGGTGCTATACAGATGTTACCCTTGAGGGTTCAGGTCTCTGCGTCCCCCGACCCTCAGCTCAGGACCCAGAAACTTGGCTACCAATGTTCACAGGGAGTTGTTCCCCAAAGCTGCTCCTTTTTCTTATTTCCTGCGAAAGCTGCAAAAGCCCAGGTGTCAAGTGCATGGCAGTACAGTCTCTCCTGGCCAACCTGGCTTCCCCTGCTTGGCTTGGAACTCGGTGTATGTTAATGCAAATGGCTGTATGCAAATTTCAGCATCTCAGAGCCTATTCTGTGGGGAAGCTTATCTCAGATATATTCATTTCAAGATATGTTAGTGCAGTGACTAGTTGGGAGTAAGGACGCATTTTAGATGAGAATATAATAGATCTTTGCTGTAAGGCTGATCCAGTGTAGCTTTTTTTTTGTCGAGAGGATCGGTTCCAGAGGTGTCCCTGGTTGGCACTGCAAGGTGAACTGCATGAATGGTAACTGTACAGTAAGAGAAGCTATAGCATGAGGTTTTGGCTACACAGAGAATCCCAGAAGGCAGCTCTGCTACATCCCCAACCTCCAGAGCTCCTCCTCCTAAGTGAGGTTCTGGGACAGGAGAAAGAATGCATTGCTGCTGATAGTGTAACAAGCCCCAGAGAATCGGCGCGAATGGGCCCCATCTCAGTTATTCTGTTCGCTAGAAATCTAACCTAAGAGAAACATCAATGGAGTCTCAGGTAAAGTAATTTAGGGCAATAAAAGCATATTCTTCTAAATGCTACTGTCCCCGAGTGGCTCCCATAATGAAAATGAGAACATCTTCCCGTCTTTCAAATCACCCCAATTATACACAGGATTAGGTAACTTCCACAATCAGGCCATGGAAAGTTCTCTGATTAGAGATATCAGATAGAACTCGTATTTGGGAGGTGGGGACAGAGGCGTGGATGTGCATGTGATCACGCAATGGCTTTTCCTTTCTAACTTTGCAAGCCATAGGCTGAATGCCTTCTAGGCAGTTTCTACCTTCCTTGCACACTGCTGTAGGAAACTGCAGCGCCAAGTTAAGATAGTTTCTTCACTGCATATTAAAGAGGCCTTTCTGAAAAAGGAAACAGACAGTATGAGAGATGGTGTCTCTACCAAAAAGTCAACTTTGGAAGCCCCAGAGGTCTTCTTCCTGTTCATTTCCATCTGGGTTTTCGGAACTCTCTCCTCACAGATGCCTCAAGAGATAAGAATGATCGCGAAGCCAGAAAAACTAGGATTTCGATTTCATGTAAAGAGGGAGATTTGACACGGTAGGCGAAAAACATTTGCTCTCCTCTCACAATAATTTTAAAGTGCTTTTTGACCTTGGAAGGAAAAAAATCAGTGTTAACATAGAATCGGTTAGGTCATTGCCTAAGGAGGCATAAAAGGCCACCAGGAAATAAATTAAAATTAAAATAGATTCTTTTATTGGGTCACATCTCATCTTCTCATTTGTAAGCAAGGTTTCTACCCAAGGAATTGATACTGCAGGGGATAATTTTGCTTCTCTTGTTTTTATTCAAGAAATTACTACAAATAAAAGTGGAGAAGAAGCCGTATAAGAAGCTTAAAGGATATTTTAAAAAAGGATTCATAGGAAAAGTACACGAAACCACAGTTTTGTGGAGCTGCTTATGATGAAGAGAACAGTTTTGATGTCACTGGTCCTAGGCAAATTTAGGAAGCACATTTATAGACAGACAGAAAGGTCCTGCCTGTGCTCTGACCTTGAACAAATCAATGTCATTTCTTTCTAGAATCTACCTTAAAATTCAGTAAGTGATCTGGGATTATCAGAAGATCTACTTCAGCAGCTGTTTAAGATTTTAAGATAGCTTTGCCTCCACAGACTGGAGAAACATAGGCTATTTCCTCTGATAGCGTATTCTACCCTTTACTTTTGAGAAGTGAGCCATTTTCTCTAATAGACAGCCTCCTACTTAGATTTACATGGATATTGATATTATTTAAGCACATAGAAGATATCCCTCATTCTGCTATGCCCAAGGGATACAAAAATAATTAAGAAATATGTACTAGGACAAAGCTACATAAACAATAGGTTTTCACAAGTATTTTTGTACCGTGGCCTTGACCATATGCCGTGGGGGCAGAAGAGCTGTGACAATGAATTTAAGCTCCACTGAGAGTGGGAATCAGAAGACCCTGCAGACCTTCTAGAGAAGGAATTCTAGAGAAGCCCATTGTTTTTCTATTCCTTTTGTGTGTATTGGTTGAGAGGAGGTGGTAAGAATTGCTCAGTGTGCCGGGCGTGGTGGCTCACGCCTGTCATCCCAGCACTCAGGAGGTAGAGACAGGAGGATTGCTGAGTTGGAAGCTTGCCTAGGCTACATAGTGAGCTCAGACCCAGCCTGAACCTCAAAGCAAGACCCTGTCTCAAAAAAAAAAAAAAAAAGTTGCTCAGTGTAAGAGTAGCAAATACCCATTCTTTCTTAATATTCTGGAATCTCAGGTAAACTAATTTAGGTAAAGTTTACATTCTGGAATCTTGGATAAAGTTCATACACAATAAATTTTGTTCTGTCTAGCTGAGGTCTGTCACATGAAGTTACAGGATATATACAGACAGACTTACGGCAAGTTCCAGCACTACTCAAGCACCCAGAGGTTCTGACCATGACCAGACACAACTCTTATCTCCTCCTACAAGATTCACAGTGGTGCCTCCAATTTTTGTGCTCTGCTGACTCTGCCCTCCCTCCCCCCTTGCAAAGCAAAAGGAGCGCTAAGCCACATTGCCAGCACCTGCAGATTTCCTGCCTGACAAGCCTAAAAGGACAAAAAAAAAATATCTCAAGCTGTTTCTGTCACTAACAACTTTATATGGCTTGCTGTTTGAGAATGCGTGGCCACAGGACCCTGAGTAGGAGCGGTTATCTCCACTGTAAGGGGCCTTACAGCAGCGGCTTGTCACTCTTCATGTAAAATGCATCCTCAACTTAAGCTCTTTTAAGTCACAAGGCCAAGCTGACGACACAGACAAAAGAAACCTGATTTTTTTCCTTCTAATTTCCTACACATATGAAGAAGACCCAGAATTTATATGGTGCATTGAGAGCCCAGAATGTCATACCAGTTTTTTGTCACTTGATTCCTCTTTGTGACAGTTCCCTATGGCAGGAAAGTGGTTAGTTTATAGATAGAAAGAATCCAGGACCAAAGGAAGACGTAATTGGCAATCACTGTTTTGATGGAGTGAGGGGGCTGTGTCGGCGGCCGGGTCGCCGGCTTGCTGAAGCTCTCCAGGGAAGCCCGCCTGTCTTGTCTCTACTGCAGACTCACATGTCCCCTGTCCATGGAGATCAATTCAGTTCCTGAGCCCGAATGACAAGCTCTACTACCAATCATGCCTTACGCAGCGTTTCAAGCGACATAATCAACTGGAGAGGGACTTGTGTCAGTGAGACCTTGTCTCCTTAAAAATCAAGAGTAACTGTGGTGAGAGCAAAGTTTTTTAACAAGGAGGAAAACCCTAGACAGTTGTCTCTGAGATTCTTCACCACCGCTTCAAGGACAACCAGGAAAAGAGCTGCTATTTGAGGCAACTTCATTATAAAATCATTTTTAATAAGCAATTTTAACAAAGAGAGGGAATACTCTTGTGGAGGACCCTCCAGGGACCCACAGGCTGCCCAGTTAAGTTATTAGGAAGTTTTACACAAGGGACCAAACAGCTATTTCACTGGCCTCAGGGGACAGAGTTTAGTTTTCACCTGTTCTCTGGAGGCGCCCGTGTTATCCTGTCTACTAACAGCACAGATTGGTAACAATCAATTATCCCAGTGGCCCAACTTGGTGAAGGGAAGCGAATTTTCAGTTTTGTCAACAGAAAGATTCGGGGTAGGAGAGACAGATAAATTAACTCAATATGCTTTATATAATTGAAGTCTTTTACGAATGTACAGCTGATGAAAATGCCTCCCCTGGACCTTTGTGTTCTCTCATCGAAACAGCAGTTCTCTCATTGACATCCATTTTCTGGAAATTAAGGAGGACCCACCAAGAAGAAGAGGCTGTTCCTTTCCTGCCTGGAGTAGGTGGAGGAGGGAAATTGTCTTTGGAATCAAAACATAATAATCAGTACGGCGCACTCTACAGATCTCAGAAGTGAGCAAGCTTGGAATCTGGGGTTCAAATCTTCCTACGGTTATCTGTAGCTGAGTTCAAAGGGTTGGAGGAACAGGTTCCCAGCGTATCACAGGTAGCTCTGCCAATTAGCAGTGGAATGAAAGCAGGCAAGGGGGAACCATTACCCATGAAATTCAAAGTGCATATGTATTTTTCAAGGTTGGCTGCTCATTCCAGGCCTCTGATTTTAATGAAATGGCAAGAGCCAGCCTTAAAATTAGATCTTAAAACCGGGGAGACCGAGTAAAAGGGAGACACTTTTTCTTTCTGGTCAGAATAGCCTTCTCTTTGGACTACTTCTTTTGTGCCCAGTAAGCATTCTTTTTGTGCAGCTGATCACAGGAAGAGTCAACAGAACCTCTGTGTAAGGAGAAGCATTTTACCTGGGTTTGGAGAAGGAGACTGACCCGATTCTTACAACTGCACGATAGTGGCATGAAAACATTGCTTACAGGTTGCTGTATCTGTCACACATATTCTATACCTCCCTATTGGCTATGAGAGAGCCCCACCCACTGTGTCTTTCCAATGCCTTCTCTTTTCCTTGGGAACACTAATCAAACAGGTCCGCATTTTCATCCTCTGAGCCTTCCATTCCCAACCCTTGAGACCCTTTCAGATCAAACGAAGACACCACCTGAGCTCCCAGCCCATGGGCCATTTAAACACATCAGCTTACAGGAAGATGGCTCTGCACTGCCCTATAGTTACTCAAATGCTATAGCTGCTCTAAGAGATCTGCCCCTCATTAGACACAAGGGAACGAGTTACATTTTCTGCTCTACACTAGGCCACACCAAGTCCCAGGAAGCGAGGAGGGGTTAAGGAATAGAAAGCTGGTAAGTTTCCCTGGCCCCCAGCCCTGTGCTGCATGGGGACTGGGAGCAAGCTGCTTTCCCAAATGCTTTCCTTAGGTCCTAGTACTATAGGGTTACAGGCTATCCATCCTGCACTCTCCTTCTCGCTTTCAAAATAAAACATAAAATATTTATGGATTAATTTCCTTGCACTGAACCCCAACCTTTACCTAGGTCAGGCTGGCATTTTCCGTGCCTCAGTTTGCCTTATAATCATTATGCCTGGTTGTTGACTAAGAGGAGGCAGAAGTGAAGCCTAAGTGATCAATACGCTGAAGTAGGGAAAGAGTGATCATGACTTTTCTACAGGGGACTCTGTCCCCAGGTGCACGGGGGGTCGGGGGGCAGCTTTGCACCCAGGGGACTCTGGGCTGGGAGGAGCAAACACAAATCACTCTCCTGTACAGCTGTGGACATCAGTGATAGACTGGAGGGCCACGTGGCTACACACACACTAACCTCGAGGTTGTACAGCCAACACAGAAATTCTCCTGAAGCTACAGCACAGCTGAGGAGGTGAACGTAGCACCCATTCTGCACTTTCCAAACTCATTTGTGTGTCTGCTTCTTCTATTTCTTTCTTTCTACACAGATCTAAATCCAGTCCAAACCCAACCCTGAACGGAAGTAAGCTTTAGCATTCTCAAGCTTAGTTTAATTCTCTTCTATTACTCAAAAGAGGGACACATTACTGGGTACTTTTCCTTTTAAGTTTTCTGGGTTTTATTTATTTTGATTCAGACCTGAAGGACACTACATTGCCCTGAATGATATATGTGGCACTGAAAGCAACACATGAATTATCATGTTGTTTGACAAAAGAATAATATACACATTTATTATAAATGTCATGATGGAAATTAAAAGTTTTGTTTCAGCAGAAAACAGGTTCATGACATAAGGAAAATATATTACTGCTAGTGTGGGAGACACAGCTGTCCTAGAAGCACCAATGAGCACTTAGAACAGTTGTTTTTGTCATGGGTGTGTGTAGCTCCAGTGACATTAAACAGACACCGGTGTTTTGCTGGATTAAATTAGAATGTTAAAGAGTAATGATTATTTTCAAGTGGAAAGGCTAGATCATTTCCAGGAGACCACGACCACTGGATGAATTCTTTCATCTAAGGAGAATAACACTGTCCGTTCTTATAATCAGTTGGCTCTTCCACTGGTCGGGTGAGATAGTTTTGAAGTCAAAGAAAGCCTCAGTCATTTGGAGGAATGACTATGGTATCCTTGGCTTTTTGATACTTCGCAGTGGCAGAACCACTTTAATGAATGGACTTCTTCATTCCAGAAGCAATTCACCTCTTCAGATTGGTGGCACATCCTGGCTGTCTTGCATACTAGCCAGCCATGGGGTGTGGGCCTCATTTTCCACCTGTCATTGGGAAGTGTTAGCCGCCATTGACACTGGAGACAGAAGGACTCTCTCTTACATGCAGATGAAGGGCCAATTATTAATTTTTTATTTTTAGCCCTGGTTTGTCTCATGGTTAGCTGGGCTGGTTAACGAGACTTCATGTTTTTAGTTAAACTGCTCGTTTGTTTCTCAGGTAAGTTTTCCTATCTCAAACATGGGGTGAATAGTATGAAGCTCATGAGAAAATTAAATGAGACAGTGAATTTAAGCAGTAAATACAAGGCTTGGAATATAAGAATTTCTTGGTGGCAACTCTGCTGCTCCTGGGACAACTATGGACAGTTCTCTGTTTCTGTCATGCATATGTTGTCTCATTACTGAACTATAAGTTCTGGAAACTTCTGTTATAGACATCTGGCCCCTGCTTTACAGCCTAACCTGATCAAGTCTAAGAGTTCATTAACTGTGAAATAATCTTCCTAGTACACACCAGCGCCCAGTAGGCCAGCAGCGATGATCAACTTTAGAAGAAATTCCTATCTCAACATTTGAACCTACAATCTGAAAAGGAATATAAATACTTTTTATCCAAATTTGGTTCAAAACTCTGGAGGTTACTGAGTCAACTTGAGTGAACTGGATGTTCAGATGGAAACACTTAGCTAACCGTTTAGCGTTTCTATGGAATTCATAGAACCTCATCATGACCTTGACTTTGAAATGACGAAAATCTTCCACCTTGGAAGAACTGGCAGGGACAAATGTAGTCGATCTGTCTTTAATGTGATGTGACAGAGAAATCCTGTTAAGCTTAGGAGGGCCTGGCTGTAGGCACACAGCCTGACTCTACACAAGGCAGTTTTTTCCAGACACTTCAGAGGGGTTTTTACTTCTGTGGACTGGCTATTCCCCCTCACCTATTTTTTTGAGACAGGGTCTCATTTTATAGTTCGGTCTGGCCCTGAGCTCACTATGTAGCCCAGGCAAGCCTCAAACTCAGCAATTCTCCTATCCCTGCCTCTCAAGTGCTGGGATTATAGGCGTGAGCCACCAGGCCTGGCCCGACTGGCTGTTCTTGAAGGGACTAAATCAGTGTCACTCTGAGAATCGGTGGAGGTGGACGGTCAGGCTATTTTTTCGGACCAGGTTTAATGCCTTATCTTTCGCTTCACTGCTTTAGCACGCTGGCTCACAGCACGGGGTGGGTCTCCCTCATTCTCCTTTCTTCTACTCCGCCTCCATGTCAGCACACTTTCCATTTGTGAGCTGAATCTTCTGGAACTACTATACTCAACATTAGTATTTTCAGAGCCTTATTCTCCTTGTCTCCCCACTATGACCTTTCATCAACTAGCTTGTGACCTCACTGAGGATTAAAAAACAAAACAACTATCAGTGCAGAGCAGTCTGAGGAGATGGCGCCCATTTAGCAGTCCCTGCGCTGTGGTGAGATCTCTCTAGGGACAGGGTTAGTGTCTGGGATAAGCATTCGCTAAGCTGAGCAGTGAATCTTCTAGTCATCGGTGAGCACCAGTCACTCCTCCTGGTGACGTGTCAATGGGCAGCAGGATACCGAGGAAGGCCTACCAAAGGGGCTTCTGCATGGCTTCTTCTCAGGTCTGCCAGCCACTGACGTTCTAACTGCCATGACTCACGCGCTGAGTCACACGAGTTGCCGTGGCAATCTGTTTACTTCATGACCAAAAAGCACCTCCCATTGGCTTTGGCTTCTACAATGGTTCCCAGGTTTTCCTGGACTGGGGACACATTATGTGGGAGAGTCTCAAGTTGGAGGTCGCTAAGAATCTACAACGAAAAAGAACGGCCTCAAGGAAAGGAAAAGAAAATGAGAAATAAGGTTATTCTGGGTTTTGGTTCTCCTGAGTAAATGGCAACAATTGTGACAAATCATCGGGTTCACTTTGTGGTATCAACAAATGCCTAAGGAGAGGAGGTTGAGGCCTCAAAACTAATTTTCTCTAAGTCAAATTCAAAAGCAAGTTTCTGGGGGTGAAAAGTGAATGCATTAAACTATTCTATTTTAAATGACGGCAATGAACACTTTTGTGGATACAAAAGATTACTTCTGAAAGAAATATTCTGATCTGTGCAAACGTATTTTCACGTTGGAGAACCAAAATCTCTTTATAAATAATGTGGTGCTTTAATTTTATACTGTAGGTGTTATCCTGATGCAAGCAAACATTTGAAAATGTCCTGAGTTATTTCTAATAGCTTTTTAAGTTAAAATTAAAATACTTTGGAAGGTTACACAGTCTATTTTATGGAGGGGGTCAACAAATTGACTTGGGATTAAACTGACACTTTTTTCTTTTCTTTTTCTTTTTGAGACAGGGTCTCACTTTGTAGTTCACGTTGGCACTGAGCTTACTATGTAGCCTAGGCAAGCCTCGAACTCAGCAATCCTCCTGCCTCTGCCTCCCGAATGCTGGGATTACAGGCTCAAGCCACCAAGCCTGGCATGTGTGGTATGTGGTACTGATTGCTGGTGGGCGTGAGTCACCACGCCCAATATCCTATGTGGTTACTGGGATCGAACCAGGGACCTTGTGCTTGCTAGGCAGGCGGCAGAACCACTGAGCTAAATCTCTGGCCAAAACTGACCATTTTTCTTAACTGCTTACCATGGAATATCTACATGATTCAGACATTTGTAGATTCCTGACTAGGAACGGGAGAGTCAGAGGAGAACTGGACTAGAGGAAGAAGGACCAGAAGGGAGCAGGAGGGAGAAGCAGTGACCTCATGGCTGTGGGCACAGGATAAGGACCTTCCACACAACTTCTGATCTGCTGTGAAGTTTGTAATTCCACGATGCTACAGTTCACAGAAGGTGGAAACAGGATGACATACTCTTTTTTTTTAAACTCTCTCTTCATCCTCCTTTAATATTTTCATAAATACAGAGCCATCCAAATAGAATTCGATTAAGAAATCAAAAATGAATGATCAGTTGTCCTTGGCAAGCACCAGAAACCGAGACCGCGCTTGGTTCCAAGGAAAAGACACTGTCCACATGGAACTATTTCATCAGGAAAGCAACCAGAGAAAACTTGTGAAGCACCAAAGCAAAAGCGATCTCACAAGCGTCCAACCAAATCCATGTGCTCGATAATCGCCATGAAAATGAAATTGAAATTCTGCACCACAGTGTAAAATTGCTCTAATATGTCCCTACCCCAAAGGCAAACACTCTGTTTTATGTTCATACCTCAAAAAACCAAGAGCAGTATTTGCTATCGACAAGCGAAACACAACACCAATGGAAGAATTCCTCGGCCAGTTTGGGAGGGATGGATGGTCTTGTCCTACGAAGCCCAGGGCTTTGCTACCTCACAAAGCCAAGTACAGCTGAGATACACTCTGAAGGTACCTTTCTCAGGGATTCAGGAGACCTGGCTTTGCCACAGACTGTATTCACAGGGTCCTTGGAACCTAGCAAATGTCCTCTCCTGGGGGAACTGGTAGTTCAACTAACTCAAAATACTCTTTTTCAAAGGAGCAATATCTGTACTTTCCAGACAGTAGGGTAGCCTAAAATATTATCAAGTGTCACAGTGACTCAGGTTCATTTTATAGTCCTTGCCCTCTGCCTGGTGTACCTGTGAGCTGGCACAGTGGTCTGATAATATATTCCACAAATGTACATATTAATTTGTAAGCTGAACAATCTCTCTGGGAGGGCAGTTAGGAAACTCAGAGTGAAATCACTAATGTGGGGTGACTTCAGTTGTCAATGATGAGGTAGTCAAGGCTTGACCAGCGTTTCCAGAACCCTGGCTAAAAATGGAAATTGTGAGACAGTACAAAAATGAACTCATACACTTCACTGATAGTGAAACTTCTTGAAGAACAGATGTCAAGATGAGTTAAGAGGAGCTGGAATGTAGTATTTTTTAAAAAAACTTAAAGGCAACTTAGGACAGTTCAGTTTTCAAGAAAAATCCGACAGATGCTGAAGAGGAAGTCATTTGGGAGACTGATATTAGAGAAAGAACTGATGGATTTTTCTTCCTCCTCACAAGTTTTGGACTCTGCACTTTCTAGATCAGAGGTATGATAGGCCATCTTCCAAGCTGGGTGACAAAAACAATCTCTGTGTTCAGTGCTGTGGAAGACTCTCATAGCCCTGTAACTTGGACAATTCAATTTCTCCTTGGCATATGTGAAGTTTGAGATTAGCTGTCTTCTGCAGGTGCCATTCTTTGCAACTTAGCCCTGGCCACTTTATTTTTGACCCTCTCTTCCAAATCATGAATGTGAACATCAATGGAACAAAACCCAGTGAAACTTCTGATCACCCTTTCTGTGAATTACATATAGGGACTTTAAGCCTTTCAACACTAACTTCATGCTTAATGTCTAAAAAAATGGCCTGCTGATCTTCAAGATTAGAGAGACATTCACAGTCCATCCACTCTGGATACATCTTGATTTTGTTTTAAAGCCGGTACAGCTGATGAAATTCACTAAGCTTCTGCTGCAAGGCCCCCTGGGTGAAACTGCCTATTACTGGCTCCTCCGTTTCTCCTTGCTAGCCACCGCGCTCACGCTGCTACCTCAATCATTCCATGAATTCTACTCAACCACAGGTTATTTCCACAATAGGCCAATGGAATCATTTTCATGGCTGACAATGCCTCGACTGTCTTTCTAGATGGGCTGTCTCTATACTAGCTAACACCTAGAGTCTCTGTCTTATGTTGTCTTATTAGCCGAGGTATATTCTTCAGGTCCACTGGAGCTGAAGTACTGGCTTTGTCCTCTTGTGTAAGAGCCGAGCCATAATGCACACAGTCAGTAGCTTTCTGTATATCGGTAGCTGGCCAGGAAGGAGGCCATACCCCAAAGCACTCTATACAGTAGGCACAATCATCAGCCCCTGTATGGGAGAGACCCAGGACTGAGCTAACAGAAAGACTGAATTACTTACCACCTCTAGAGTGGGTCTCTCCAGGCCAGGGACGAGCTCATGGGCAAGGCTGTGCAAGGGAGCGCTCTGTACCATGCCTGCCCTGCGGATATACAGAGGACTTCAGTCTCCTGTACTGTCAATCTCTCAGTCATCATGAGCTCAATTATGCACCGACAACAGCAAGAACGACAAGAACAACGACAAAACAACCCCCAAATAGCTAAGGGTCACAGACTACCCTGAGGGAGGAGGGACAGCGGACTGAAACTGAGCAGCCAGAGGGAGGTGCCATCCTGATCTTGTGCCTGGTAGAGGCCGGACCTCTCAGTGCTCCTCAAGGCAGCTTGTCAGTGAATTCGATGCTTTTGTTCGTTTGCTTTTGGTAGTTTTGTTTTCTACAGATACAGATAGACAGACAGACAAACCCAAGAGCAGATTTCAAGAGTCAACTGAGGCACAAGCTAAACTACTTTGATGTTACACAGATTGTTTTCCCCTAAAATGATTCACGTGAAATAAATAAAATTAAAAAGTGTCATTAAGAAAACTTTGGGGAGCTAGCCTCACTGTTCGTACAGTGTGCCAAAATTAGCTCCGCTGCTCGCCTTAGAAAGATGCCCAAGCACATCTCATAGGTACAGTAGCACATCTCTTTGTACAAAAATAATCATCCAATTCTCATGGCGCCATTGATTCAAAGCCTCTGTGATATGCTGGTCCAGTACAGTGACAGTTGACTGCCTGCATCAGTGATATGTTACTTCATCCTGAGGTTCAAGGCACAGTCAAACATGATTTCTCAGATTGCAAATCACAACAGCTTTCATGAGTTTGTAAACTTATGGTGCAGCTGGAATGAAGGCAAGTGATGAAAGCAATTTAACCTGAGAAATGGGATGAATACAGAGCACAAACCCAGTACACATTTCCACCTCGAACTACCGATTCCATCTCCCAGGGCCCTCGTAGGCCACGCCCACGGTCCGGCGACAGCACCTACGGTCTCAGTCGGTCTCTCTGCTCCACAGACATAAGAACAGAACAGCCTGATGTGTGAACTAATGTTGAGCAAAAGGAGATCCAAGTTTAAAAGAAACTGAGGTGATGTTTTCTGGAAACACACCAATGTCCTGACACGGATCTAGAGGAAGGGTGACCAGTAAGTAACTGATCTCCCAGTTAGGTGAAATGAACACTAAGATTTGTCAGAGTATGTGTAGCCTCTCTTCAACATACACTCAGTACAAACAGGTGGATATGGGCCACTTCCCACCAGTACAGGTTGAAAAAAAGACCTCTGTTGACCACGGATCACAGCCGAAACATTAGTTTATACTCGAAGGGTCACAGCAGCCAGACATATGTGAATTCCAACTCTTCAGAAAACTTTGGACAAAAAAAAAAAAAAAAGAAGCATTACTTACATGTATGTGTCTTCTTTGTTACTGAGATACCTGCAAGAGAAAAAACAACGCGAATGTTAGAAAGTACCCTGCGTGTGCTCACTGGGATGAATATACATCGGATGGGGATGGAGAGGCGGGATTAGTTTTAACTCTGCACAGCAGGGACACCCGACTGACGACCCCATGCCACATGCCACTGTGCGTGACAGTCTATGAGCATCACCCACTGGTGTGTGAGGTTCTGTGGCCAAAGGAAATAGCAGACGGTAACAAAACAGAGCGAAACAGGACCAGAGAAGTTTCCGACCTCTTTTTTGTAAATTGGGAAGGCAGTCACATTTATGGGCAGAGTGGGAAAGATTGAAGTCCCAAAAGAACGATGCGGATCTAAGACGATGTTAAACACTGGAGCAATTCATTTGGCAAGTCTCTGTTAGCTTTTTTTTTTTTTTGAGACAGGGTCTCGCTTTGTAGTTCGGGCTGGCCCTGAGCTCACTGTGTGGCCCAGGCAAGCCGCCATGAACTCAGCAATCCTCCTGTCTCTGCCTCCTGAGTGCTGGGATTATAGGCGTGAGCCACCACGCCCGGCCTCTGTTAGCTTTTTAATGAAAAGGGCTCTTCCTGCTCATGCGAAGCAGAACTTTAACAGTGAGGGGACACAGCCACAGAATGTTCCTGACTATCTGTACGACACAGGCGAGAAGGGAGATAACCAGAACCCGTCCATAGACACATGAGATATAACAGCACGAAAACACGGAGAGTTCATGAGTCAGCACGCTTGTTGTTTCCAGGATGATTGGCAGATGGCAGGTGACAAGCGTCACTCAGCAGTGGCTGGCACCCGAGGGATGACAGAGATGGCAGCACGCACACCTCAACACAAACCCTGCCACCTCTGGTTCAGAACTGCCACGCTCATTTTATACTTCATTCTTTTGGGGAGATCTTCCCCATGCTAGATAGGCCCGAAGTAATCAAGCTGTTGAAAACATCTAGCTTGTGACTATGAACCACAGTAAGTTCTGAAAAATTTTTTTCTCTTAAGTTATTAAAAGAACTATTTAACCCTCGTCTGGAGAGCACAAGTTGTTGAAGATTTGGCACCCGACTCAGACCTATTACTGAACTATGGAACACGTTGTCCAGGGAAGAAGTCTGTTATGAAAATCCATGGTACACATTAAGAAAAAAAAGACTACTTCCAACGTTGTGGTCCTGGACCAAAATCACACACTTGTTCCCCCCACTATTTTCCAAAGGCCTTATTTAGAGAAGCTGAAATTACATAGCCCAACTCAAATTCTGCCCCCTTCTTTTTTTATTGAGGAAAACTGTATTGTTTTTCATTATGTTTCATTTGGCTTTGCAAAGTGAAGTTAGAACTTTCTGCAAGGATTTTTAAAGGCGCTGTCCCACGGAAACAAAGAATTTTTTGAAGGAAACTTCAGCACGCGAAAGCGACTTTCCCCAATAGCAACAGTGAGTAAAATTTAAAATCTGAATACGATTTGCAACTCTAGCTCTTGACAGCAACCCCAATAAATTGATACATTAGTGCTCTTTCAGCATTGTGAGAGCTCAGGGTGTACTTTCCTTAGGAAATGGTGCTTTCTGTAAAATCACTTTGGAGAGAAAGTGCTTAGACTGTCACTCTTGATTATTCAAAACCTCCACACAATTGGATTTAACACAGCCCCAAACAGACCTATCTATATTCGCTGAGTGTGGAACTTTTTCCTCCTGATATCCAGGGCCCTTAGGAAAATACCACTGCTTTGACTTTTCTACTTAAATTTATTATCCAGCGTGATGCAGTGTTCTCATCAAATATTTTCATGATGATTACACTGATAATAGATTTTGAAACTCTTTCCAATAAAGCTGCCTGATGTTGAAGGTCACAGGAGTAGGCATCGAGCTAAAACTTCGCATACCCATCTCGAGGAGGAAGTCTACCGGTAATGGGGCAGATTCTCAGTGCCACAGTTTTGTGAAATTGTCAAAGGTCAACATAAGGACCTGGAAGTTCTGCTTATATCGAGGTTTCCTGATTCTGTGGATAGTTTTCAGAATTGCCTAGTTAAATCAGTATTTCACATACTAATTTGTTTGCCCCCAATTCAGATTTTACTGGGCATCTGAGATTTACTTGGCAGCTCTAACTTAGACAAATAAGATGTAAATTATATTTGTTATATACTGTGAACACACTAATCATCTTATGTTCCTTTTTTAAGAAAAATGGAGAAAAGTTTAAATACACATCCCCTGCAGAAAAGCAGTATTTTAAAAAGGTGTATTGTAACTCATACTTAGGAAGTGATGGGTATATGTTGTTTATTTTTACTTAGGGGTCATTGTGAAGATGGAATTCTATTTTCCCAAAAAAGCCAACAACAACAACAAAACATAGTACAATGAAGATAAATTTAATGGAGCACTCAGAAAGTTTTTGGAAATCTCGTTTTTTTTTTTTTTCTTGACAAACAACCTTGATCACACTAATGGCTGGAACTTGTGCTTCTCTAGTATTTTATAGTAAATAACCCAATGGAAGTATAGATTCAAAAAAATAGAAAATAAAATATACGACATGATGTTTTGAAAAACAGAAGTATAGATTCACATATATATACACACACATATGTACACCACACATATACATACAAGGAAAAAATATCCTTTTCAGTTCTCAGATAGGAAACCAAGGTTCAGGGAAGTTTAATTAACGTAATATAAAGTTAATTTTGGACTGCAAAAACACCCATGGAAAATCTTTAAAACGCTGGCATAGACAGCACCTCTCAAAAGAGGAAATATTCAAGAAAGAATTTACTTCTATGAGCATACTTCTCAAGAAGCACCTCTGTAAATAATTTAAACCTAGGTGTCCCTGCTCCTGACCTCATCTGGCCCAAGGTGAAAGATACACTAAAACAGATACTGATGTTAACTCAAAGAAACCATAGTCTAACTAGAAGAACTAGTAAGTTGAATCAAGAATATTTCAGAATATTCTAGAAGGAAAAGAACATTCTGTCAGGAAATTCGAATTATCTATCCTTGTGACTGAGCACTTTCCCTACCAGCTGGCACTGCGTCCTTCTTGCTACCAGCAGCTATTTTTCACCTTCACACAGGCTAGGTGTCTTCCCTTCTCTCTTCCTCATCTTTCCAGAAATTCGAAGATTTTTTGTCTTTCTCACCAAGAAAGGGGCTCAGCCTCAGCCAGATTGCAACAAATTCTTTCCAAATTTTTCCCCTTAAGTGGAAGAGGAAGACTTTTTTTGGGGAAAAAAAAATCTTATCTAAACTTATACTATCACCACCACCCCAGGTATGAATGGAGATTTCTTAGGAGAATCAAGTTTCCTAAATACAAATCACCATGAGTATTAAGGAGGGAAATAGCCCTAATTCTACTCTAGGGCATAAAACGATGTGTCCCTACCAGGCAGCTCTTATGAGAACTTGATTTGGAGGAAAGCTGACCTGAGCTTGTCATCTTAGCCTGTTCATTTTCCTGCCACTGAGGGACCTTGGGAAAATTATCCAGCTTCTGTAGGACTGAATTTCTTAGTTTTAAAAGTTATGTATAGGCCGGAGGGTTAGCTCAGTTGTTCCGGCACCTGCCTCGCAAGCGCAAGGTCCTGAGTTCGATCCCCGGTAACCACATACAATGCTGGGCGTGGAGACTCACGCCCACCAGCAATCAATACCACATAGCACAGTGCCGGGCGTGGTGGCTCACGCCTGTCATCCCAGCACTCGGGAGGCAGAGACAGGTGGATTGCTGAGTTCGAGGCTTGCCTGGGCTACATAGTGAGCCCAGGACCAGCCTGAACTACAGAGCGAGACCCTGTCTCAAAAAAAAAAAAAAAAGTTATGTATAATTACCCTAATACTAAAAAAGACTGTCATGAAGATTAAAGTGACATATGAGCTTTCCAAATTAGAAATTGATATACATGTTAATTATTCATTTTGGTCAAGAGTGAACAGTATGATTTTGAGAAACTCCATTACCACATGCTTCAGAAAATCATCCCATTACCTCACTCAAGGTCCGTGGGTTACTCCCCAACACGGGGCCCAGGACTGTGCTTAGTCTCCCTAGAAAAAATCCTTGTATATATGATGGAAGAGAGGACCAGACCAAGAACCACATTCCTCAAGTGAGTGCGCTCTGCTCCACGCTCCGAACGCTCTCTGGATCCCGCACTTGGGACACCAAGGGGAGACACTGGCAGAGGCCCTGATCCGATGACTACAGGACAGTGATCACCTCCACGGAAGAACCCAAGTGAAGACTCTGACTCACCTCCGAATGCCTGGGAAGAACACCAAGAGCCTTCCTCAGAGACTCGCGAAAGAGCAGAGAGCGAAGCAGCATGTGCGGAGAAAGGCCCCCTGGTCCTACCGGGGTGAGTTGTAGGGGACAATCAGGTTTCCACAGCCAAAACTCACCCTGGCCCCAGAGTGAACCTGGTGGACGACTTGAGTCATTTAGCTTCTCTAAGCCTTAGTTTTCTCATCTGTGGAGTGGGGTAGAACTGCATGGCTTCTTTTCTCCCTCCCAGTTTACTACTGAGGGCTCCTAATCCTGCTTCCAGGCATCAGTGACGCCTCTTTCTGAGGGACAGGCTGCTGGATTCCTTCTCCTTGTCCAAACCCCGATGGAGCTCCTGATCAAAGGTGACCTCCTAAAACTTTCTTCTCGCCTTTATGAGCTGAAGGAAAAGGAGGCAGGCTTAATAATAGATAAAGGAAGAGACGAACTTCCTGGGTTGATCTTTTAAAATTACCCTCGTGGAAGAAAAATGGTACCTTCTGATGGAGTTACCAGATTCCTTGTTCTCCAAGATAGTGATGCACACACGCGCGCGTGCACACACACACATATACACGTACATATGTGAGGCATCACTAGGCCACACTTTAGAGTACTTTATAATTTGACCAAAGTTTTAAATTGCCAATTAAAACTCCTGAAAATAAGGTGGGGGAAGGAGAGGGTAGGACACGACCCTGAGCAAAGCAGGGCTTCCAAGACAGCAAGACTGCCTGATTCAATTTAACCAATCGGGCTTCAAAGGAAAGCAAAGGAAATGTCATGAAAATAACACAAATTTGTCACTGTCACGCTTATCAGCAGAGAAAAGTTTCAGAGCTATAGCCGTCCGGAGCAGAGCACTTTAGGGATGTAATCTGATATTCCCCATCAGTGCCAAATCTTGGACCAATTAACTTCTTTGATGGACTCCTTATTGTTTCCTGGTTTCCAGGCAAGTGTCTGGATACCGATCTAATTTTAAGGTTTTTTTTTTTTTTTTTTCCTTTTTGTATGAGATGGCATCTTTCTTCCTCTCCAGATGTGGCAGCGTTTCCACAGGGCTTGAACCCTGGACAAGTCTCCAGCTACAAACACGTTCCTTGGTCACCTTTTCAGGCAGCCCGTGCCATTTCTTGCCCTCTTTGGTGATGACATAACGAGCGTCGAGACAGCACAATGAGCATGTGTAAGTTCTATGCTCACCGCAAAGCAAACTAACAGATAAAAACAAAGAACACATGAAAAATGAAGCCAAGCTGTTTTTCTCCCATCCAAGTCTGTCACTACCCTCCTTTCAGCTACGTGTGGCAGGAAGGTAGGAACACGGATGCTGAGCTGATTGACTTCATCTTTTCTTGCCCTCACTTGGGATGTTTTACTCCCAGTGTACGCGGTTCCTGGAACCTTCTTCTGGTTCCCAGAACAGAAGTGTGACAGATCTGAATTTCTTCCTAAGAGAGAAGCGTGCTCCTAAGGAATGGTTGTTACGCAGGTGGGTGACCCGAGAAGTTGGTGCCTGTGTAAGGATTTTAAAAATGAAAATGGGCACACTTAACTTCTTCCCTGACCTGTCATCAATAGGTCCAGGGCAGAGCCCGCAGTTTCTTTCTGGAGCAAACAGTGGAAATAACAATTTGTAGGTACCTGCTAATAAATACCATCTAAAAATAAGGTGCAATATTGCTTTTTTTTTTTTTTGCACGGCCAACAATTGTTTGGCAAAGAAAACGCCACCACATGATGTGGGCCCTATGGACCCTCCTCCTCCATCCTGAGCTGTCCTACAACTTCACCCCATTCACACAGAACCAAGGAAAAATATCTGTGCAGGAGGTGGATCTGGAAGACAGCCCCAGCGCCTGGCCAAACAAAATGCTGTTACAAAACATCGTCCTTGTCTAGGACAAAAGAACTGTTAATGATAATCAGTACATATTACTGGAAGTGCTCCTAGTAATCTCTAGACTTTGTTTCAAAAATTCTTAATGGACACTAATGCTTAGAGTTCACTCAAAAGAGAAGCAAATTACGTGCCAGGGTTCAGGGACCAAGGACGGCACGCAGGAGGCATCGACGCATTAGCAATGTGACGACAATCAAACATTTCGAAATTGCATAAAAGCCTTTAAAATCATTTAGAAATACTAATTATGAACATTAATAATACTTTAATGTGAAGTTTTTTTATGTTGCCGTTGAGCCTAGGTGAGCTATTTCCACAATGCTGTATCAAGTCTTTTTCCAAGTAAAGTGCTTTTCACACCAAGAAAAAAATTTCCTCCTCAGTTAAAAAAAATGGTTATGGGGATGGATGAGAAGAAAAAAAAAACTTTTCCTGTTTCTTGAATTAAAAATTTTGTGTGAATGTCCTCTATCTCTAGGTCCTATTTCTTGACATTTGTGCCCAGAAATTCATTTTAATTTTGGACCAGCAGGGCACAGGTATGCCTTCTTTCAAGTCCTGCCATCATCTTTAACAGAAGTTCCAAGAACAAACTTCACTCCAGATCCCCCAGATCTGGTAGCACAAAAAGTCCATCAGTCTATCTGAGAAAGGAATCTCGAGCTGCAACTTATTTGGAAAGCGTCCATCTTCTTTCTCAGAGATTATCATTTAATACATTATGAAAAGTCCACACCTAATTCCTCCTGCCACCGCCAACTGAAGGATGAATATGAACGCACAGTAAGAATAGTAAGAATCTTTAGTTTTCAAACTGATTTCTTTTCACTGCGTTTAGGTACTGAAAGTGGAACTACCCATTAGATCGTGCCTAGTGGGTTGAAATTTGATCTTGGGGTTCTGGGCAGAAGGGTGAACTAACAAACTATCCATGCATCCTGTGCACTCTTCCGGAATGGAGTAGTTATATTGTTTTAAGTGGATAAATCAACTCAAGTAAAAAAATGAGCAGATTTTACCAGAAATGCTTTGACCAATGTACCTCTGAAATCTGTTTATGTTTGCCACTCGTAGGGACAGGTACTGACTTGAATTATGCCTAGGTGACTCACCTGAATGCTATAAACGCATGGCTGTAGCTGCAACTCCCAAAGTCAAAGCTACCAGAACTGGTTGGATAAGGACTACCCAAAGATTATGGAGTCACCGGTCTCAAAGCAAGTCAGGCACTGTGGACATTTTGCTGCTGAATAGGCAACCTAATCATACCTCTTACATAGCTCACACCTCAGTATACTCAATATACAAGGCAGGCAAAGGCAGAAGAAATGTTTACTAATCTGCAGCCACCCGGTCCAGCCTGCTATTGATAGCCTAAGTGCAGACAGATCAAATTAGGATG
>PVIC010007973.1:0-48729 GCA_004025085.1 Thryonomys swinderianus | reverse complement strand
AAAAAAAAAAAAAAAAAAAAAAAAAAAAAAAGAATTATACTGTGTTTAGCAAACAACCATGCTTTTAAGATTATATTATCTATAAAATAATATAGAATAAATGGTACCAAATTCAGTCTCCGTAAGACTCTTGTGATTAAGACCAAATCTGGAATTAAGATTGATTTCATAGTGTTTCTCATCCAGTGTGTACCCAGATCTGTGACAGTGACTCAGAACTATTTTAACAAAAGAAAATTGTGTGTGTGTGTGTGTGTGTGTGTGTGTGAGAGAGAGAGAGAGAGAGAGAGAGAGAGAGGAGAAGGAGGGATGGAGGGAGGGAGGGAAAAAGGGAGAAAGGGAAGAGACAGAAGGTTTCGAGAGTCCTGGGAGTCTTGTGATATTTTTACTGCAACTTCTATTATTTTCTTTATTAGAACATGAGAATTTCAGGCAGGTTAAAGTGCATTTCCAAAAGATAGTCCAAGGAAGTTGAAACTGTATCTTTCTGGGTTATCTATATCAACTGATGGACAGTGACTGGGCTAACAGTCCCACTGACTTAACCAATTGCTGGAATAAATTGCTTACAATTAGGAAATAATGTATTTTCAGGCTCAGGAACAAGGTAACATTTTTACTTATGATACCCTATTCCTGTAAAACAAAAAGTTACTGCCTTTAAGATAAGTATGTTTCTTCCAGGGATGTGTGCACTCCTTGGGGATGATCAAACTAGGTTATATGCACCTGTTCACGACCTGTTGATCCTGTCTATCTGTCTATCTGGAATCTGTTTATTTGCCTATCTCTGTCCTACAATTTGTAATAACACAATTGTGTGATCAATGTCCTAACGTAATAGACACACACCAGAAAAATATCCTCAATTCAATAAATCCCTCCCTTCATGTAAGTGAGATAAGTAGGTAGATAGATATCAGAGATAGGTAGATAGACAGACAGATAAAACAGGTAGGTAAGATAGATGACTGATAGAGATGGATAGGAGATATGCCCTTTTCTTTTTATTCACTTATAAGTCTTCATAAATAATAAATTCAACATGACATTATAAAATAGTAGTTAATATGTTTTCAACTCACTTTAACTGAAAAAATAGCACAAAACACAGTCTAAACCCTCGTAGGTGGACAACATGGGAAGATGGAAAATCTCTCTTCTGAGAGTCAGGGTGGAAGTTTCTTACACAAGCAGAAAGGGGAAATTATAGCAGGGCCCCAGCCCTACATGGCACTGAGGGCTCATCGCTAAAGCCCCTTCTCTTTGGAGTATCTCCAGCTGAATATGAGGAGGAGCGAGAGGGGAGAACTCTGGAATATCAGGCAAAATATATTTGGGTACTTAGTCTGGAGGAAACACCTTTGTTGTAATGCCTCCTTAGGTAAAACACTCATAAGTATCTTGTAGGTTGGAGAATTAAATGCATTTTTATATTAGATAATAATTCATGACCTAGAATTTGATTTTAGTGTATTGTAAAGCTTTGAAAATACATGGCGCTGATGTGAATTTGAAATGAAGATAGAAACGCCATTAGGCGATCTTGCCTAGACACCTTTTTTGGCTTGCTTCATGGACAGACTTGCAAAACTGAAAGTAATGTCTTTACTGGGGCAAGAGTTATCCATTTTGCCAAACCTCCAATCGAACACTTTTGTTTTATTCCTAGATGTTTGCACCTATTTTAATTAACTATGTTCCTTCAAGACAAAGAGATTATAATCTATGACATAATTATACAATTGAAAATATTCTCTTAACCCACATATTTGATTCAAAGTAGCATGATTTCTTGGCTCAAATATGTATCTAACTCAAACTATGGAAGCAGAGAATGTGATCTGGACTTGTTTAAGTGTAGACTTGCTGGAAAAATTGGTTGACGTATCTAAAGAAATGCCTAGTACTCTAACAGCTGTACCATGCTAAAGAAAATCCCCCACCAAACTTGAGATTTTGATCAAGTTATTGAAATAAAAGCAAATACTCAATATCAAAAGCAAAATGTAACTGCCAAATAATACAGTGAATCTGAGTACTATAAACCCTAAAGCCACTTTATAACACATTGAATAACATTGAAAATCCTATCCAAGTAAAAACTTTTATAAACTATCATGTTTACAGTATGCAGTCTATAAATCTATCCAAGAAGATTTCTTGGTCAAGTCTTTTTGTGGGAGCTATTGTAATAAAATTTCCTGGTGCTTTTAAATTATTTTAGACATTTATATTGCTTATTACAAGGCATGCATATAATCATATTTCTGAAGAAAAAAAATCTCTAAAATTGAATTAAGTGACTCCAGCAACTTAAAGGAAATGAATGCTAGGCAACCCCAAATTAGAATTTATGTTCATGATACTGCACAGTGTTTGGAAACTGTTTATGTACAGTTGTTAAGGAATTAAAATAAGGGTTGATCAATGAGTGGTAAGTTACCATTAGATTAGAATAAGAAATCTGGTGTGCTACTGCAGTCCCGTGGCTATGGGAAACAATAACTTACTGCATATTTCTATAGAGAGAGTAAATAATTTTGAATCTTACTAAGAATAAATTATACATTTTGAAGACTTAGATATTCTTAATACAATAATTTAAACATTACACAATAGTATTTATAAAAACAAACAAGAAAATGATTACAATGAGAAAAATATAGAAATTTAAAGTGTTCTATGCTGAGTCTCATGGAAACACAAAGTAAAAACTATAGTAGATGCAACAGAAAGACTGAAAGCTTACCACTTAAGCCATCCAGTCTCAAATGAAGATGGGAAGGCAGGAAGAAACCACCCAATGGTCAAGAAAAACAGCAAAATGTCAAAGGCATATTCTCAGTAACTATCTGAGTGTAAATAACTTAAATCTTTCCATTGAAAGACATAGAATAACCAAATGAATAAAAAAAAGAGTCAACTACGAGCTTCCTAAAAGAGCCCATTTCAGCTGTGAAGTGTAGAATGTCTATATCAGACAAAGAGAGTCAAAACTATACCAGGAAACAAGTAACATTAGGTAATGTTAAAGGTGTCTTTTCATCATGAAAATTAACAGTTATAAATATATAACCAACATCAAAAC
The DNA here is from genome assembly GCA_004025085.1 of Thryonomys swinderianus. Classification (NCBI taxonomy): domain Eukaryota; kingdom Metazoa; phylum Chordata; class Mammalia; order Rodentia; family Thryonomyidae; genus Thryonomys; species Thryonomys swinderianus. The sequence goes on along the minus strand of PVIC010007973.1, from coordinate 45,638 downwards.
AACTATTGAAAACAAAGAGTAACAGATTGCAAAGTCATGCCAGTAGGTCACTTTCAAACACCACTTTTAACAATGATAATATCATCCAAACAGAAAGTTAAGAAAGAAATGAAACATGGAACTTTACAAGGATACTTTAATATGTCTAAATAAAGACACCTTAGGTCAAGTAGTTCCCGCAAGAGCTACAGAACAAACATTCTTCTTATGTGTACATGGAACATCCTCTAAGATTATATGTATAATTACAAAACAACTCTCCACATCTTCAGGGAGATCAAAATCATATCCACCATTTTTTTAAACTATAATGAGCTAAAATTTGAAATCAGTAGCAGAAATAGAATGAGTAAATTAACAAATACATAGAGATTGATCTGCCTTTTCCCCACACAATCAGCGTGGCAAAGAAGAAATCAAAGGGAAACCAAGAAACTTTAAGAGGAAAGAAAATGGAAATAGAGTATACAAAAGTGCAGTGGACACAACAAAATCAATTCCCAGAGGGAAGTTCTGAACAATGCTGCTGTCAGAGGTTGGATGTTGGGTGGCCCCCAGAAGGGTGGTTGCCAGCCTGTGGCATGATGGGCATGTCCTTGTGACCCTTGGAAAGAAGCCCAAGTCATCTGGAAAGTTCTTTTGAAAGGGATATCAGCACACCCGTCTCCCCTCACCACTGTTTGCTTCCTGGCACTATGAGGCCAGCACCTCTGCCTTACCATATGCTCTTGGTCATGGGATTCTGTCTCTCCACAGGCCCAAAAGCAACGAAGTTAATAGATCATGGACTTAATCCTCTTTGATAGCTTACTTTGGAAAAACTGGATATCCATCCCCACCCCTCCCCCCAAATAAAACAGAAAAGGAAAGAATTGGACCCTTATCTTACATCATACAAAAAAAAAAGAAAAGAAAAACAGCTCAAAATGGATTAAAGTCTTAAATAGAAGACCTGAAACTAGAAAACATTAGAATAAAGCATATGGGAAGTTTCCAAGACATGGCCTTAGCAGCAAAGAGTTTGGGCTGTGACATCAGATGACAAGCAACAAATACAAAAATAAACAAATGAAACTGTATCAAGCTGAAATTTCTATGGGAAACAGTCAAGAAAGTGCAAAAGCAACCTAAAGAAAGGGAAGAAACATTTGCAAACCCTGTACCTTAAAAGAGGTTGCTTTCCAAACTCTAAGACTCTCAACAACTTAATAGCAAAAAAAGTGAATAACCAAATTTAAATATGGACAAAGAATTTGAAAAGACATTTTCTTCCCCAGAAGACATGCAAATAGCCAGGAGGTGTATGAAAACACTGTCAGTTTCACTAATCATCGGGGAGATGCATGTCAAAATCACAATGAGACATCACCACACAGCTGTTAAGATAGCTATTAGCAAAACATTAAAGATAAATGATATTTAGAAAAGAGAACTCATACACATCGTTGGTGTTAGTGTGAGATGGTATAGCCATTGTAGTAATCAGTATAGAGCAGTGGTAAGAGACTTATGCCACATGATACAGCTGGCTTTTTGTAGGTTTGAAAGCACTAAAATGGATTGCCATCCCCGGCATAAAAGTTCCCTTAGAACTTGCAAAGGAAGGATGCTGAATTTTGCAGCAATCTCAATCCTGATATATATTCAAAGGAAATAATAGCATTGTACCAGAGAGACACCAGGAACCTCATGTTTATTGTATAACCATTCACAAGAGTCAATAAATGGAAATACCCTGAACGCAGCTCAGTGGATCAGCTGATAAAGAAAGTGTGGTATAATATGTGCACATTGGATTATTCAGGCTTCAAAAGAGGTGGAAATGATGTCATTGTGACAAAGTGGCTAATTTTGGAGTTCTTAATGCTATGATACATAATAAACCAAACATAGCCAGATACTGAATAGTCTTATATGTAGAAACTAAAAACTTCAAACTCAGAGAAACTGAAGAGAATAGCAATTCCCAGGGGACATGGTGTGGAATAATTTGGATATTGGTCTAAAGATACAAATTCACGGTTTTAGGCAAGCAGTTCTGCAGAATTAATATGTGGCATGGTATCTATGGTTACTAATGATATGTTGTGCACTTAAAATGCAAAAGGTGAAAGATTTATATGATCTGAAGAGAAACCAGAGTATTGTATACTTAAAATGTGTTAAGGTTGTGGATCCTAAGTCTCACTAGGACATATGCCAAAAAGTAATGGATGTGTTACACACCTTTTGTGTGGTAACCATTTAATAATGTACATATAAAAAGTCAGACTGTCCATCGTTAATATAATTTCTAATTGATAATTGTGTCTTTCTATAAAGCCAAAGCAGAAAGAATTATAAAAAATGCAGAAAGTGAGAATATGCATCAAATAATTTTACAACAATTTGATATTACTGTAGCACTTTATTATATTTTAGCAGGGAAAGGAATTGCCTATAAACTGGAAGGTTTTTAGAAAGCAAAAATAATAACTGGCCTTTTATAACAGCTTGAAGCTCCCTCAAAAGGGATAATTATCTCTGAAGTATGACTATGAATTCATATCTCTGAAGATATGAATAAATCTCTGAAGTATGAAACTTTTAAGAACAGGAGGTTTGGAATCAAACAGGGTTCTGCTCCTTCAAGGTGGGCTTTGCTCTGATTATGCGATGTAGGGTTATTTGTCTACGTATCTGAGATTCCATCCACTTGCAGCTGAGAATGAAAACAGTCCCTTCTCTAAGATATGTTTTGTGAAATAAGATGTGATAACGATTATTAAGAAATGTACATGCTTTCTGTTTTTCTTTGCTTTAAGAAAGAATCCTCCAACATTCGCACTTGAATTGCAGCAACCGAATATGAACAAGTTTGGGAGAAAAAAATGTATCACTCTACACACTGATCATAGTTACCAACAAGTGTCAGTTTTCGTACGCATATCACATTGTCAAGTGGATACTGTCTCTTCTAGTGCTGAATCATCCTAATTTAAATTCCATCATTATTCGGCGGGCACATCTGCATTCCAGAGTGACTTTGTTGTCCAATTACGTTGGATGATAAATTCTCTCTCTCTCTCTCTCTCTCTCTCTCTCTCTCTCTCTCTCTCTCTCTCTCTCTCTCTCTCTCTCTGCATGAAAGTCCCTCTGCCACATATTTCATACATTTTTTCTTGCCATTCTTGATTGCAGCAATATTCTTCATGCCAGTTTTTAAAGCAAGTATCTTAGGCTGCGATAGGTAATTCTCTATGTCCATTTTAAGTTCAGTATTTCTTACTGCAACTGTCTCCAAGTATGCTTTATAGCACCATTATCTGGCTCCCTTAGTGAGATAGACGGTTTTCCTAGGGTAATTGAAGCAAAGTTGGCCATTATGTATCATCTAAGAGTCAAAACTCTGATGCTGTGGAAAGCCCAACATCAGGATAGTTTCCTAACACCTCCTTAGAGTGCTTCTCCCTAATGAGAACCTTCATCTAAGGTGTTTTAGAACGGTAATAACAATAAAAATATCTGTATGTTGCTTTAAATGCTCAATGTTCCTTCTTATACATTGTTTGATTTAGTCACTGCATACATGCAATGAAATAAAACAAGCGACCCTCTTTCCACCTTATGAACGTGCTAAACCAGTTCAGAGAGTGTAGCTGATGTGCTTTGGAAACCCCGTATATTAGAGGTAGAGACCCTGGACCACACTTGCCAGGGCGATTACCGCTGACTGTGTCTTTTAATACACTTCGCTCTCTGCTGGAAGACCTTCCGTACCTCCAGTGCTCTAAACGCTCTGCCTCTCTCTACATTCTAGATTACATTTAATTATAGGATTTTCTTTTAATAAAACATTTATAATCATTTCCTTTACAACATCTATGTGCTTGCTTCCAGGAAAAATAAAGATTCATTAAAATATCAAATGCCAGTAATAGTTTTATTTAAGCCAGTAATGTCATACACTTATAAATATATAGAAGTATATTTAAATTTTCAACAAGTCTATTCTACTTAAAACAAGAAGATAAGCAGGTAGACACAAACCAGACATGGATTTTGCCTGTGAAAGTTTCCCAGCTAATGAGACAAATGAGAAGAAAATGCATAGGAAGTTGTTTATAGAGAGTGTATCTAAAATTGAATTATTTTGCCGTTTATCCAAAAACTTAATTTGACGTATTTCCCCTGAGGGAATGAAGCAAGCCAGTGGTAGAGTCAGTCAGGCCCGGGCTGAGCTTCCAGACACCAGACGCGGGTCGCACCGGAGCCCTGCGCAGGGAGGCAGCCGGAGAGGCCACGTCTGCCGCAGCCTCCGCCGCACGACAGCGCGCGTCCCGCGTCAGCCGGGCTGGCGACCTCGGGCCTCTGCTGTCGAGGCTTCAGAAAGCGAAAAGCCTGTGATTGGACTCGCTGGCACGTGTGCTTGGGCCGTCTGAGCACGCCACTTTCTAGCCAAGCACGCCAAACCCAAAACGAGGGAGATGTGCCAGCACAAACTTTCAAACCCAAAGTTTCAAAACACTGGAATTGCTGTCACGAAGCACTCCAAGGTAAATGTTGTCACACGGGGCCAGACCATGAGTTGTGGAGAGGCCAGAGCCCTGGGAGGTGCGGATGGAAAATCACCCGGCAACCCTGACAAGTGCTGGTTGGAAACGCATAGTGCCCCCCGCCTAGCCGGTGGCCCCTCGTGTCCTCTTCTCACCAAACCGGGCGTGGGAGATGGACACCTCGGGATGCCCGGGTCGCTGGCCCACGTTCACCACCACTGCTGCCGTCAGACCTGTCACTTCTGGACCATGTTCATGGGACTCGACCAGCTGCCTCCGCGGCCTCTGGTCCAGCTGCCTGGCACGGGGTTTCCACACTGTGGAGGGCACACGTCACAGAACTCTAGCCCAGCTGTCTTTCTGGCTCACTCAAAATTCTGTATTGTTCTTTGTGACACCAAAGTACTACTGCCTGAGCCAGGGTTCTCTCTCCAGACTCATCCTGTGGGTTTGTCCTCAGCATCTCCTGTACTATGAATGGAGCTTCCTGCTTGTGGACAGAGAGACTTTGGTGGCATCCTGATACTCTGGTGCACGCCTTCTTCCTAGCTCATGCCAAATTTCTGGAGGTGCCAAGGGGCCAAGAAAGGCCTCCTCGGACTACACCCAGGAAGCCTCAGGGAACACAGGGATTTTATGGTGCCGGATATCCTGGGAGACTCCCACTTAGGATGGGACTGGAAAGATGGCCAAGCCTCGTACGAGGTCTGTAATCATGTTGTCTCTTGGTCAGGGCAGAAACAATTACTCATCCTTTATGAAGCTTTGAAGCAACTCCTGACCCCACCCTTCTTCCTGGGCAGGAGCCAGCCTTCCCTGCTGTGTTTGCAGAAGGCGTCACATACACTCCCACCCTGTAGCACTTCGGACATTTCCTCCTGGCCCTTGAGTTCCATAACCTGTATGTGTCCTCCTGGAGAAAAGTACTTTTGTCCTTATTTCTGCAGGGCCTTCTGGAGAACCTCAGACAATGTAGGTAGCTAGTGCACCTCAGAATACTGCCTGACACAGAGTCTGCAACTTTTCTAAGCTGCTGATCATTTCCACACTGGGAACAGAAGTCCCTTTCATCTTCCCTGCAGAAGTAGCCCATTCTCAAGGAATCAGAGACGCGTGAAGGTGTCAAAATACTAAACAAGTCTTCTCTAACTACAAATTGAAATCCTTGACATAGATCCTTTCTTTTAATCAAACTTGGATTGAGTCATACAAAGCTTTTAAGATTGAAACAGACTGTGAGGGAAATTCTGTGGTCCCTTAATTTAATTTAATTATCTTAATTGATACTTGGGATAACTCTGTGAATAGATGACCTTATTATTCTAATTTTATTATCACTAAAATATATTTGAGGTAGCCAATAGTCATCATTAGCTAAGATTTACAACACAGAGTCCCAATATTCTCTGCATTGCTACAATCCATGGAGTGATGTAGTTATCTTTGAAAGACGATTTTTAATCTCCTCCATCAGATTCGGATACATATTTTGTAGAGTGTATTAGATATCATTGATCTAGCCAATGGGACATCTCCTACTTAATGGAGACAGTAGATCCTGTGAAAAGTCACGTCATTATGACATAAACTAGTTTTCCTAACTAATGGCCATGATCTACACTCAAAGCATAGCTAGAACTTTCCAGAACTAATTGGAGAGCCTACACACTCTTCTTGCTTTCTTTTTCTACATGACGTCCTGAGATTTCAGAGAGAGAAAAACGAAACCTTGAACCTTTCTTTTTAAGAATTCGGATACATGTGTGCCTTAGGTTTATTATACAGAAACAAAAACATCCCAGAATTTTTGGGAAAGTTCATGCCACTAACCAGGTTAATACTGGCAAAGGTAACCATATAAAATGACATTGTCAAGTGGAAGGTCCTGCTATTATTGTAAATTGTCTTGCTCATGGTCTTCACACTGTATCTAAAAGTTTATAGTACTATTTTTCTTTTATTTTGTTGAAATTTTCAAGTCTTCAACAGTTCTTTGTGAGAGGAACTGGTTCCCCTTGAAGACATAATCCATTGTCTGTTATTAGGACTGAAATTGGATGAGAATTTGTCAGATCACTTTCCAGAGCTGTCATGGGCTAAATCAAAGAAGAAAGAGCATTTTGGAGAAAGCCAGAAAGCGGAGAGAATGACAGACCTGGGTGGGCTATCGTGACGCACCCCCATCACTCCTGCATGTAAAGGACACATGACAAGATTGGCGGGGTGCCCCTCTCATGCCAGGGGCCACTCCAGGCAATTTGTACATGTTACTCAATAGCGTTGCTTTGCTTTGTGTGTAGCTGTCTCCACAGCCTCAGGCAGATGAGGTGAGACTTCCCTTCCGGAAGTAGTTGAGTCTGGAAAGTGTGAGCCTGGGGTTAGGGACCTGCAATCACTGAACCACTACACGTGAGTCCTTAGTTTGACGCCACCCTAATCCCTGAAGTCTCAATAAAACAAAGGAGGCCAAAAGATGCTGTTAAACGCTTGCTTATTGCCTCTTCTGCCTGGCGTGCACCATGTTGCTTCTCCTCTGAGAGGCTTGTTTGCCGTCCCAGCCTCTGCACCAGTGGATTAAGGACTGAAACTTCTAGGGACTGAGAACCACATAAACTTCTCTCTAACTTTGGTTGCAAGATACTTTGTCAAAGCAATAAAAGACACATAATGAACACAATTACAAATGAGAAAATAATTTGTTGTTGTTGTTATTCGTTTTGTTACAAAACAAGAGAACTCGCTTTGTAGTTTGGGCTGGCCCTGAGCTCACTGTGTAACCCAGGCAAGACTTGAACTCAGCAATCCCCCTGCCTCTGCTCTGCCTCCTGGATGCTGAGATTACAGGCGTGAGTCACCAGGCCCAGCATTATTGTATGTGGTTACCGGGGATTGAACTTGGGACCTTGTGCTTCCTAGGAAAGTGACCATTGAGCTAAATCTCCAGCCCAAAAATAATGTTTTTTAAAGAGAGGTTAAAGTTTGTGATACATGACCATAGACTCAGTGCAAGCATCATTATAAGAATTCAAGCTGGGCATATGTGAGCCCAAATCTACTCTTCCTAGGATCCCTAGTCCAGTACCAAATCTACAAAACAGACCAATCAGGCTCTTCTCACTCCACAGGATAGGATATCACATTCTTTTTCTTTTGCAACAAAGAGCTATTAGGAAGCTATTCATTGTCTGAGGCCTTTTCTGGTTATTGGGAAATAGCTGTAAACAAACTTCAGAAGTGTTTACTCTCCTCGAGTTTCCATAATAGTGAGAGTGGGTGCAATTTTACTACCTAAGCTTTCTTCTCTGTCTATAAACAGTTCCATTCTTAGAATATAGCACAGTGTATACCCTCTAGTTGACATATTTTAACTACCATTGGCAAAAAGCTAAAATATACTTGCATTCAAAACATTTTCCCATCATGGAAGAGTCATAAGAGGGAGTAACCAACTCAGTGTATGGTCTGAACTAGGAAAAATTACAGAGAAGACCCTAAGCTTTCGATTCCCCGACCTGTCAGGCCGTGCAGTGACCACCCACACACCTCTGCGGCTACTGCGGCTCACAGCTGCTTGGGGAGGGGTGTGCAGTTTTAGCTCCCATAGCTGAGTGACTGTTAGGTCTTCAGTCTTACAGCTCCCGATACCTTCTCTCGTAGTTACAAATAACCAACAAGATGTCTACACGGGGGAGGGCTTCAATGACTTTATATCTCAGAATGTTACTGTTTTCCAAGTAAGTGCAATTATTCTTGAAGAATAGAAGCTTTGAAGACAGAAATTCCATGTTCCCTTTGTGTTTCCTAACTTTCAGGTAGTTCGCTTTTTTAAAGTATAATTTAGTACGTGAAAATCCATGCTGCACTCTTGTTCTGGAGGGATGAGAAACAAATACATTTGTTAGCATTTCTATTAATCTTAGTAAGTTTCTTCATGTTTACTTATATAGTACTTCCCTGGGATGAAAGGATAAGAAAACAGTATAAATATTTGGAAAATGACACATATTTACTGTTTTTTTTATTTTAAAAAAATCTAAGACCATATCCATGTTTTTATTTATTCTCCAGTACATACTGAAAATATTTGCAACTGAGAAATAACAAAAAAACCCTCTAAGAAGTCAAGCATCTTATCCAGAGTTTTCTGTGTCACATTCTATATGCATAGCGGTAACATGAAATGCGGTGTAAACACAGGGTGCGAAGGGCTGGCCACTTAGGTCATCAGACGGGGACCTTTGCTAATCACGGCTTGGCTTCTGCCTTCCACCCACCTCGTAGTCTCCCTCGTTGCTTTCCTTGAGGCCACTCTCTTAGCTTATAACTTTGTCAGTTACAAAAAAAATCCATGATTATGGTATAAACCTCTGTAAATTCACAGATTGTCCATTAACTGTGGACTGCCCTATATTGGTCATAGTTTTATGTGTATTCATAAAAATTGTAAGTGAGGCTCAGAATCAGCTCAAGTTAAAATAAAATTAAAACATCATCTTGAACCACAGCCACAAATGGGAGAATAATCAGAAATAAACAAAGACAAGAGACACTTCACATACTGAAAAGAAGGAAGGAGGTGGGTTTTTTTTTTTCTTCAGATGCTAAGAAGAGGAACTGGTGAAGACTTTAGGACTAAACACACAATGGAAATGGTGCTTTAGAAAATACCTAACGGGAGAAGGCACCAAATGTAGCAGAATGACCGAAGAAGGAAGAACTTCTGGCTGAAATCAACATGACGATGCCACGCGAGGGAAGCCGCTCAGCCCTGCCCCGCACAAGCTGCCTCTTCACCGTTCCGATGTCTTGTGTATGAGACACCAGACGCGTAGCGTGGGCCTGCTCAGCCTCACCCAGCACTGCCCAGTTCACCCCTCACAGCTCCACGCTCCCTAAGAAACTTTAAAAAAATTAGTTATCATTAAGAAGTTTCGCACATGTTTTTCACAAGCTCTTGTAGTCAAGCCAATAAACCAATTAAACCAGCCCAAGCAAATCCTTAATTTTCTGAGCATTTCCTGTACCTTATGCGTGTGTAAACATCTGTGGGAGCATAAAAATTGCGGGAGTGGAAAAATGCACTGTTTGTGAAAAGTTTTCCGAATTTTTCTTGTCCACAAGTTTCATAAAAGTATTCCTGGAGAAGTAGCAGCTGGATAAAAATCCAGCTGCATACCCACCATGAAAACTATAAATTGTTTTAGAAACCAAAATTCCAGTTCTGATACAGTAAAGATCCACTACTATACTATAATTCGATCAGATAATCTATATAAAAAGTAAATAATTTTTTTAGAAACAGAGTTTCACTCACTGAAACTTATACAGTAATACACAGACATTATAAGTGTACCGTCACGGACTTTTAAGAAAATATTTGACTACATATACTTTCTCTAATAAAGATAAATGAATATTACAAAAACTTTTAAAACAAGTTAAGCATAATATAGTGCTATTTTATAAGTCTTCAATTTGTGAAAAGTTTTCTGAATTTTTTACATAAATTTTGTTTTTTGTTTGTTTTGAGACAGGGTCTCTCTTTGTGATTGCTGGCCCTGAGCTCACTATGTAGCCCAGGCAAGCCTCGAACTCAGCAATCCTCCTGTCCCTGCCTCCCTAGTGCTGGGATGACAGGCATGAGCCACCACGCCTAGCACTTTGGTATGCGGTGTTGACTGTTGGTGGACGTGTCTCCATGCCCAGCATTGTATGTGGTTACCAGGGATCAAACTCAGGACCTTGTGCTTGCGAGGCAGGCGCTGGAACCACTGAGCTAAATCTCCAGGCCTTGTGTTTTACATTTTAAAAGCATCAGTACAGGCACAATTTTTGATCACAGTGATGGATAGAATAGATGCTGGTCTTGGCTGTGAGCATGACATACTCTGTCAGTACAGAAAGTTTAAGTAGCGTCCCATAGGCACCGTGCCTGTATGTTAGAATGAGGCCTTTAAACCCATCCTTCATTTTTTATTTCAGGCCCAACCCCACAATGTCAGGACCTAATGCTTCATACTGAACATATTAGGTCCTTGCAGTCTCATTTTACCCAAAACCTCCATGCGAATTCGAGATGTTTTGGCACAGTTTGACAGCATTTGATCAGACATGAATGATTTCCATCCCTCTGAATCTTCCAGGACTTGTGTGTTGATGGTGCCTCTCTAGGGAGAGTGAGAGAACAGTCTAGCATGTTGCCCACTCACGGACAAAACCGCTTCTATCATGTCAGAAGATTAAACTCCAATCAGTAAATATTGGCTCAAAAAGATCAGCCAGCCCCAAAGCTCCAGAATCTAGAAAATGAGAAAAATATTAGGAAGCGACTGAAAGGGGAAGAGAACTCCATCCTTTTAATTTTCCATCCTTACAGAACCCTAAAGGAGGAAGGAACAGAGCGATGCAGTCTAAAAGAAACTGCCAGATAGAAATCAACAAAGAAACAGCAGATTTCACGTCTGTGCTGGAAAGTGCGTCCCTATCGGCACCCCAGAGCATTCCACCCCGCAGCTCGGCGTCCCCTTCTCCTCAGTAGCAGCGGAACATTCTCCAAGGCAGATCCTATTTATGCAGGACACTGAACAAGGCTCTATAAATTTTAAAAATCTGAAATCATACTGAGTATATTTCCCAATTGCAATGCAATAAAACTAAAATTAAATGGTAAGAGAAATTTGCAGAAATCTACAGATACATGAACATTAAAGAGCTTACTCCTAGAAAACCAAGCATCAGAAAAGAAATCCAGGAAAAATTTTTAGTCTGTCTCGTTCTTGGGAGGCAGGACAGGACTCTTGTTTGCTTAGGAGCTGCTGCCCTTCTCTTATATTCTGACCACTTTTCTATCACTACAGGGAGCGTCTCAGCCAGATTTGTTTTAGAAGTGAGGAAGCACTGGGCCAGTGGCGCAATGGATAACGTGTCTGGTTACGGATCAGAAGATTCTAGAAGTGAGGAAATCAGCATGGCCCAGCGGCAGTCCTCTTTGGAAATGAGGAGATCCAGTCTTCATTCCCATCACCAGTTCATGAGCCAACCTGAGGACGGCAGCGTGATTCCGTCGAGTCTCTTCTTTGGAGCACGTGGAGAAGTCATCGAACTGATCAAGTCATTGGCTTCCTAGGGTTTGACGCACCTATTATAAACTCTGCCAAAACTTCTCCTCTCTCTTTTATCATTATGTCATACCAACAGTTGTATGACACATTATGCAGAAGTACATTTGTTCATAAAGTATATACCAGAGACCCAAATATAACTATTTCTGCTTAAAGAATCTCATAACATCCTTGTGGAGTACACAGCTATATTTGTTGTCAATTAGACGTCAACAAATGAAAATGTTCAGTGACTGTAAATTAGAATATCCAGATAATGAACAGAAAGCCTAGAATTCAAATTCAGGATAGACTGACCCAAGCAGGACTGCATCGGTGACTTTCACAATGGACTGCTGTGTTTCCCTCTCTCCGCATTTTAGAGGTTGAACTCCTGAATTTTCCTTTCTGAGGTAATTAATATTCTCTCGGTTACTCATTTCCAAACTATTTTCTAAGTGTATATATATCAAAGAATGCTAAATAAATGTTAAATTAGATAAAATAAACCTTCATACTATTTAAATATTTCCAGCTATTTAAAATATATTTTCTAGAAAATATTTGATAATAGAAAAGGACTAAACATTCCTAGCTTTGGAAATGCCACTTAAAGAAATGTGCCACTATACTTACAGTAAAAAGTAAATCATATTGTTGTATAAGCCCATTCCCATCTGGTATCATGCTGTCTTTTCTGTAGGAAAATGAATAAATATTTGTTTGGGAAAAAAACACAACCAAAAATAAATGAAAAGATCAGGATATAGGCATTTGTGTTTGATCAGAGAGTTGAACCAAACTAGAAATTGCCCAAAGCATCAAGGGAAGCAACATGTCATTTATTATAATTGATCAAAACTTCTGTCATCATTAGGCAAAACTGAAAAACACAGACATTTTTGCCAGATAAAATTGAAGTCTCCTAAATGTATGTAGAAAGGAAAAATACATATTCTTTTCATTTAAAATAAAATATTTCAGAAAACAACTCCCTTTAGAAGTCTGTACCAGTTTTCTCAGCCACATGTTTCTGTTGAAAATGTACTCTGGCCAAGCTGATGTGGTTTTGACCAGCAGCAATATCTTCACATCTCCTTATCTTTGCTATCTTTTTCTATCATTTCAATTATTGTTATTCCACTGATATGAGTTTTGTTAAGTGACATATTACTGCTAACTGAGAGCATGCTGTACCATTTTTACCTGTTGAGGTAACAGAATTTATGGTTCTAATCGTTTTCAGAATTATATAGTAGGAAAGTAAAAATCTATAGTTTTTAAAGTAAGTGGCAGATAATATAGAACTCTCTAGTTGTAGTTTTTTATGCTTTTGTACATACTTATGACCATTTTCTTCCTAAAGTTCCTTTTGATGACTGTTCATATATGTGTAATACTAAACTAAGCTATTGATATATTACAGAATAGACTTTGTGTTCTTGGTCCGCAGTGGAAAAAGTCAATTTTTATTAGAAGGTATTTCTTAAATCTACTCACTCCAAAATATTAAGAAGCAATTTGTTTGTACACCAGTATATCTGAAAAATTTTCCATAGGTGATATAATGATTTACATTATTTCTTGTTTACAGTTCCTGGAAACTATTCATTCAAACAGACTCGACCTACTCCATACATGTGTGTATAGAGACAGAGAGAAATACACATATTTCTGCCTGATTCGTCACCTATGTGCCCACTGGGGACAATTCCTGCTGGATTTCGGCTCGCTGCCTCAGGGCCTAGAGTCTCACTCCTAAGACGATGACGGCTCGAGCCCCCCGCACGGTGCAGACCGGAGCAGCTGACTTTGGATTTGCCACAAGAACCCTTGGTGAGGACGCGGCATATATCACCCACCCGTCTCTAGAAAGTGTTTGAGAAGGAATATGCTTTTCATAAGTATCTTCCTCAGAATATTAGAAAAGGAGTTAACGTGCTTGCAACAAGTCCCCACACCCTGTTTTCTTCAACTGCCAGAGCTCAAAAGGGAGCGAAGTTAAACGAGGAAGGCTGAGTCACAAAGCAGTCTGAGGTAAGGCGGTCCGAACGGAGCCTCCGTAGGAAGACTGGGTGACAAGCAGAAGGCCTTCAAGTTGTGCTCAACTACACGATTTGAGCTTTCTTGACGCTGAACCAAAATTAATCAAATGCAGCCAGATTTCTCCCACAGTTCTTCAGTGATTCACGCTTAGATCTTGCTAAATTCTAAGATTCCCAGGTGAGCTGGAGAAAACGTCGTATGCAACTCTGCAAAGCCCAGATGGTCCATCAAGTCTTAATAAGCAGCAGAGCCAGAGACCGCCATGAAGCTGGGAGCCAACGGCTACATAGATTTCTAGGCTCCCATAAAAGGAAAATCAAAACACTGTGAGAGCTGCTAGCAGGATCTGAGACACCAGTGGGGAAGCCAGATAGCCACGTGTCACCTCAGCACACAAGGGTGCACACCACCCACGCTCCAGACCCCACGGCTGTCAGCAGCGCTCCGAGACTGAACGGGCTGGGAAATGGGTATTGCAGTGGAAAATCTGCAACGTGCTTCTTCAGTCTTATTGTCAGCATCTTTAATCTTCTCTAATGCAACTGGGACAAGAAGTCATTAGTCTGTCCCATCTGCTCACATAATTATATAACGCAGGAGTGATTCCATGCCCCTGCCTGGATATTGCTATCTATACACACTAAACTCCAGGAGCTTCTAGAACTTTTATAGTAGACTGTTCACGTGGGGAACAATATTTAATAATAATCAGGGCAAACTGGTTCTCTGTAAAAACTATAAGTTACATAAGCGCTCTGAACATCGTATCCTCTCTGTGTACGGTAGTCCTGTTAGCACTACAAAGGAGAGGTATTTTAGCGATACAAATGTGACACTTCATGTGAGAATGGTGGTATGATGAAGTGTAGAAAAAATATTCACAGCTCAGATTTCGAAGATAGTGTTGGAGACATGGGGAGTCTTTGGTGAAAGTCTCATCTAAAGTTATTATTGCAGCAGAAGGAATGACTCTGCAAGACAGGACCCAGTAGTACATAGCAAGAACGAATGAGTGAATATGAAAGCTCAGCTCTGGGGGAAAGACAGAAAGTCACCTCGTCTCAAGGATAAATCTCATTTTTAGATGCACCAACTTCTTGATCAAACCTAGCTGTAGATGGAAAACCACTGCGTTACTGTTTTAACAAAAGTGGTTCTACTCGGGAGGCAGAGACAGGAGGATTGCTGAGTTCAAGTCTTGCCTGGGCACCATAGTGAGCTCAGGGCCAGCCTGAACTGCAAAGCGAGACCCTGTCTCAAAAAACAAAACAAAACAAAGTGGTTCTGAAGACACCCCTCCCTCACCGTGACATTCAACGTCCCTCCTAAAAGACAAGTGTTACCTCCTAAGTCATTAGCATATGTTCACAAAACCTGTTGTTTTCTCTGTTTACCTGCTAGGAACCTCAGAGAGGAGCTCTCAGATAACCAGAGCACATTTAGAAAGTTAAAAACATGTCTTATCATTACGGATATTTCTCCCCCTTCCTCTCCTTTGCTGGACTTTGTTATTTTATTTCTAATTAACAAAGTGCAATTTATTTACCACAAATTATTTAATTGTACAAGTCATGTATTCTAATTGTAACATATTTTAAATAGATTTCAACTCTTAGAGAAATAAGCAAACTGGATTTTAGTGGATATTTAACATACTTCTTCATTTGACTGAATGTTGGGCTTTTAGGGGTTGAATTATTCCTCGTTACAGGGGACAGGTTTCCAGGTCTCAAGAATATTATTACGTGGAGGTTTGCTTGAAGAAAAGATATCATCTGCTCCATAATCTTTCACCAGATTCTTCTTATTGTCAAAGCATGCAATGCAAAGAGAGAATACATCTATTATAAATGAATGAAAAGTCTTATAGAAATCAATGACATTGGGTTATAATTATCATCTTTGTTCATATCAGACTAATAAGAGTTGACCTTTGACAGAGCTCTGGGCAAAATTGTTCCAAGCTCTTTACTACCATATAAAGGCTTTTTGAATTAAAAAACAATGTGTGAATTGGCTTTTAAAGATGTAAAAAAACAAAAAAAGTATGGAGACTTGTTTGCAGGAAACTCCATCAAGATTAAAAAGTACTTAGTGAATCCTGTGAAACCAGAACCCCTGGACCCATTTATATAACAACATGACAAGCAGAATATTCAACATACACTTGTGAATATCAGTATAGAGTTTCAATGCTAATGACTAACAAGCCATTGTTTTCAGACATATTCTATAGAGACGTCTCCCAATTTCACTGGCCATTCAAATACTGAGAGTACAAGAAAGAAAAGTTCTTGGTTATATAACATAGTCTGTTCTATAGTCTAAGAGGAAATAGATTTTAGCAAGCAAAGGAGAAAAAGACATCTTATTAAGGATCTATTATTTTTGCCAATTTGTATATACGTTTGAGAAAATTACAGTACCAAATTCACTGGCCTAAAGAAGAAAGACAACTTTATTTTTCTCTCCATTACTACAATATCATTTGGTAGAAAATGTAAAATTCTAACAAGTAAATCTTTGTATCATGATACTATTTTGTTAAATGATGATGTTTCTATGTCATTTTTGCTTCATCTAACCAAATTTAATTGTCCACACGAGTTATAGTGACTGCAGAGGGCCGGAGATTTAGCTCAATGGCACCACACTTACCTTGCAAGGACAAGGGCCTAAGTTCGATCCTTGGTTCCATCAAAAACAAAACAAAAAACTGTAAACATATGCTTTTCTCCCACAATTTCTCTGTGACTTAGTGAAGAAATATTAGTTAAAATAGCTAGGAAATGATAAAGAAAAGAAAAGAATTTCCAATATAATGATGCTTTATCATCAGTTATCTAGGAGACAAGTTGGGGTAGCTGGTTGGTGGTGGGAAGAGAATCAAGGAGGAGAAAAAAGAGTTAAAATCAGAGCCTGTAATGATAACCTTAAGAAGAGTTATTTTAGAGAGAAGCTAAATATAGTGCCATTTTCTATCAGAGCTGAATTTTTGCACACTAAAAAAGTGACCCATAAATGACCAATAAATGGCTTAGAGGCCCCCGTTTTCTATGCAAAACACTGCTTAGGGTTTATTGACTGCACAAAACATCAGTCTGATAGTGGTTTGGTGAACCCAACCCTTGGCATTCAGCCAGTAAACATCACGAGGTATAAAACCTTCAGTCAGCTTCATCAGACACTGCTGACGAGCCATTTAAGGGATCAACAGGCTTCCACTCTTTCCCGGGTCAAAAGCGCTGAGGCTCCGGAAACGGGGAAGAGAGGAGCCGCGCGGGGCCCCAGGGCGCGGCCGGCGCCAGCGTCCACCCCGAGCCCGCGGGGCGCCTCAGTCAGGCATCGCCTCCCCGGACTTCGAGATGGAAACCCGCCCACGCCCTGCCTCCCCTACAACGTCCTCACGGAAGGGAGTAAATCCCAAAGCCGGTGGCTACCAAGAGCTCCCCTGAGAGCAGCGGGCGGACGCTCACAGCACACCCCGAAGCCAGAGCCAGGACGCAGCTGGGGCGCAGCGGCGCTGTTCCCGCCGGGCTCCCTTTCTCCGAGCGGCCAGCAGGGGGCTCTGCTCGCAGAGGGAGTGGACCTCTGCGCCTGCTCACAGACGCCCCGCTGAGCGGGGCGAGGGCCGTGCTCTCCTGGCGTCTCCACCTGAGATGGGCTCTCTTCAGGGGCCAGGAGTAAAGCACGACAGGGCTGGACCCCCGGGAACGGCCACCCGCTGCCGCGGAGGGTTTCTGAGCGGAGTCTGCCTGGTCACGTGTCCGCCTCTGGCCACACCTCCGCACCGCGCCTGCGCACTTTCCCATGATTCGCCCCACATTTTTTGTTTATTCCAAGGTCTTACATAGGGCCTAAGTGCAGAAAGTTACGTTACCTAAATGGGAAGAGAATTTGTTGTAGTTTATGTGTGTTTTTGTGTTAGGTTTTTGGACTGGGAACTGAACCCAGGGCCTTTGCCCTGACTCACATCCCCAGCTTTTGCTTTCTTCTTTTTATTTTATGGTTTTTTTTTCCTTTTTTCTTTTTTCAATTGAATTCTTTATGGGTACATTTCACAGACAGCTCACAATCACACTCAACACTGGGCAAGGTGTACCAGTATAGGACCCCAGTTAATTCTCATTTTTATCCTTTTTTTTTTTCTTAGGAAACCGATGGCTCTAAGTCCCTAGGTTGGGGCTGGACGGATGCCGTGACCGCCCCTTCTCCTCCCGGTGTCCGCTGAGCGCGCGGGGGGCCCGAGGGTCCGCGCGGCCGGACACTCGCCGGCCTGAGGCAGCAGCAGGCGGCCGGGCCGGGGTGCGCGGCCCTGCGCCTGTAACCGGAGAGCCGCCGGTCACGGCTGAGGACGAGGGCGAGGGACCCGCCTTCCTGGTCTTTCTCAAAACATGAGAAAAGCTAACAAGTTAAGCAAAGTACACGTTCAAGGCACTGTGTAAGATAAAATACCAGAAATTCTTTCAAAGGACTGAAAGATACTATCAGTAAGTCATGTAACTCATTTCTTAGGGAAGCATCTAAGGAGACGGAGAGCCGCATAGAAGTATGTGTTTATTTTTAAGTCCATTTCATATTAGTTCATCCAGCGTGGAGTTCCTCTTGAAAGTGGAATTCGTATGCTAATGGGTAATAAAAAAGATCAGTTTTCCAAGTAAATATTTATCTCCTCCCGGAGTTTCAGAAACGCCAGAACCTTCCCTTCGTCCCGCGAAGGCCTTAGTGAGCTGCTGCCCCGAGAGACGCATCTGCGGTCACGTCGGAGCGCTGGTGGTGTCCACGCCACATGCAGCACTGGAGGCCTCGACTGACTCTGCAATCGTGGGTGAAGCTAGTGTGAATTTTAAAGCGGGTGAGTCTGGAAGGAGCCCCGCGCCAGGCTGCCGAGTGCAAACTCACCGCTGGGAGCGCGCTCCACGCTCGGTCCGGGCTCAGGGCGCGCTCCCGGCGAGTCGCTGCACCGTGACGCACCGCGTAACTGCCAGGCGCAGAGCGGGCGGGCGGGCAAGCGCGGGGCAGTGGGGGCCGCGGGGCCCCGGACAGGCCAGGTCTGCTCCACGAGGCCGTGGGCCCCGCTCCTCCAGAGGAGGAAAAAGCGCGCCGTCCGCTCCTGCCCCTCTTCTCGGCAGGACCCCGAGCTGGAGAAGCATTTGGAGATCGTGGGTTGCAGCTCTGCCTGCAGCGCTTCCTGGAGGGGATGGCGCATAATATCTTGGAAAATCAGATTTTTACTTTAGTTACATGAAGTAT
This sequence comes from Thryonomys swinderianus, assembly GCA_004025085.1. Taxonomy (NCBI): domain Eukaryota; kingdom Metazoa; phylum Chordata; class Mammalia; order Rodentia; family Thryonomyidae; genus Thryonomys; species Thryonomys swinderianus. The sequence goes on along the minus strand of PVIC010007973.1, from coordinate 26,704 downwards.
TTCAGCTCCTATGTTTCAAGTGAAAATGTAGGTTTTTCTAGCCCTTCAAATTACTACAGATTTGTATGACATACCTGTTGCAGGAACACAAAAGAATTGTAAAGATCGTTAGAGATAATTAATCTTTGAAAACTTGTATGTGGGGCCTGGGATTTAGCTCAGTGGTTCCAGCATCTACCTGGCAAGCTCAAGGTCCTGAGTTCGATCCCTGGTAAGCACATACCACAGTGCTAGGTGTGGTGACTCACACCCATCAGCAGCCAGTACCACATGCCACAGTGCCAGGTGCTGATGGCTCATGCCTATAATTCCAGCACCTGGGAGGCAGAGACAGTAGGATTGCTGTGAGTTCGAGACTAGCCCGGCTACATCATGAGCTCAGGGCCAGCCTGAACTATAAAACCTGTCTACAAACAAACAAACAAAACCTTTTATTTTTTTCTTACAGAGAAAATCATACATATGGCGCTAGTTCAATCCACATTACAGCAAGAGGAAAGAAAGAAAACAGAGGCAGGGAGGAGAAAGGGAGAGGGAAGACAAGGGGAAAAAAACCCAAAAAGATAAATTAGATACGACACTCTCTTATTAATCCTCTTTTTGAAATTACTGGGCTATAGATTGCCTATGAATAGAGTTGTCAGATAAAATGTTTGGCTCCTAGTTAAATTTAAGGCTTAGGAAGCAAAGGATTATTTTAAAAGTACATTTGACATTTGTATTTTTAAATCATATTTGTAGTTTTTAAAAACAGTGTTTACCCAGCACTGAGTTCAACCGGACAGGCTGTGTTTTCGTGTGTAAATGCTGGTCTGCCTTTCCCAGGCCTCCCTCCCGCTGGACGTCTGTGCTAATGGGTAACTTGTCGCCGGTCTCTCCCATCCAGTCAGCCCGCTGCCGATGTCAGGTATATCAGGCTCACAAACTTAAATATCGCACAACTGCTGTTTTATGAGAAACACAAAGTTCAAGTCAATTAAAGACCCAAATGAAAGATAGATAACAGGAAATAAGGAAGTAGATGTTTTTCTGAAAGTGTAGTCTGATGCTGTGGGGCGGAACGCTCTGTAGAAATTTACCAAGTTCATTTCTTCAGAGGTTTGGCTCAGTAATGATGCTTTTTTGAGGATTTTTATCTAGTTGATCTGTATGTTTGTGAGAAAGGGTATTGAGGGTCCCATTATAATTGTGTTGGTACTTATTTGATTCTTCATAACCATTAATATATGTGTATAAAGTTAGGGGCACTGGCATTTGATGCATATACATTTATAATTTGTTTTTTTTTTTTTGAGACAGGGTCTCGCTTTGTAGTTCAAACTGGCCCTGCGCTCACTATGGAGCCCAGGCAAGCCTTGAACTCAGCAATCCTCCTGCCTCTGCCTCCCGAGTGCTGGGATGACAGGCACGAGCCACCACGCCCAGCACTGTGGTATGTGGTATTGATGGCTGCTGGGCGTGAGTCACCATGCCCAGCATTGTACGTGGTTACTGGGATCGAACTCAGAACCTTATGTTTGCGAGGCAGGCGCCGGAACCACTGAGCTAAATCTCTGGCCCTACATTTATAATTTTTTCTCTATGCTTTTTATAGGTTTCCATTAACAGATACATAATGACTTTCTTTATCTCTTTTGATAATTCTTGGCTTGAAATTCACTTTATCTGCAAAGGGTATACCTACCCCTGCTTCTGTCCAGGTCTTTGTCACATAAAGCATTGTTTTCTATCCTTTGACTATCAGTTGATAAATTTATTTCTGTTTTAGTAAAATGAGTTTCTTGTATGCAGCAAATTGTTGGATCTTGTTTCTTCATCCAGTCTATTTCTTTCAGTCGCTGAATGGAGAACATTTACATTGATGGTTTTTACAGATACGTGTTTGTTTACCCTTTTGTTGTTGTCTTGTTTTCCTTTTGTTGCTTCTCTGCCTTTCCTCTGTGCTTCATTGTTTGCCTAGGCTGTTGGTGTTCTTAGAATTCATCATCTCTTTCCAAAAACATTCTGCAGAGCCGGTTTCATGATTATGAAGTTCTCCAGCTGTTCTTTGTCAGTTCTCCAGCTGTTCTTGTCTCCAGCTGGAAGTATCTTGTTGCTCCACTGATTCTGAAAGATAGTTTGGCAGGGTATATCAATCCTTGTTGGAGAGTGTTTTCTTTCAGAATTTGAAGTATTTCGCTCCAAGCTCTCCTTGATTTCAGTGTTTACCTTGAGACGTCTGCTGTGGTTCTGATGAGGTTTCCTTTATAGCTGATTTATTTCTTTACTCTCACGGCCTTTGAGATTTTGTTCTTGTGCTAAATTTCTTAAGTCTTGACTATTATATAGCTTAGTGCAGATTTTTTGGACCATGGCTGATTGGAGCCTCACATGCCTCACTCACCTGTGTGTCCAACGTGAATAGGGTTTTAATGTCCTTTAGATTAACTCTGGCTTTTTCATTGACTCTGATCAATCTTATGCTGTTCTTTGCATCATCTTGCAGCTGCTGGATTATTTTTTATAGTCCCTTGCTACCCTTAATAGATTTTCTTTTCATGATTACTGGCCACAGTCCTATCTTTTACATATGATATTAAGCCTTCACTTTCATTCATTTGGCTTTGAAAACTTTCAATGAAATTTTTAATTGTCTGTATATCTGTTTGAGTCTGCTTCATGCATTCTCTTTCTTGCCTATGTTGGACATTCATGGTTCCCATCATTTTTCTTAACCTCTTCTACTTCTCTTAACATCTATATCTGCTCTAAATTTGCTGATTAGGACTTTATGATCATCATATTTTCTAACCTCAGAGATTATTTACTCTCTGATTTACGTATATGGCATCATTCTTCTGATTACCTCTGAGGCTATCATTTCAGAAAATTCAGCTGGGTGGCTTCTGCTTCCCCCTGGCTTGTTGTCTCCTGGATCTGTCTTGGGTGGACTCCAGGACTGTAATGCATTTTACTTCTTCATCTTGTCATTTTCTATTTTTTTATTTTAATTTATTTTCTGCATGGATGCTTGTAAATTTCTTATGGTAGAAGGCTTTCTCATTAGTATCTAGCTTCCTTAGGAAGGGACTTTCTCAGAGATGTCTTGTAAGTGGAGCTGAACTTTGCATCTGCCCTGAGATCCTACCTTCCCAATCTATTAGGGATGAGAATTTGCTATTCGCTCAGTACCCAGTTGGTTAGTACTGGACGATGAAGATGGTTTTGATGCTAGACAATCACAGTGTTGTCGTCCCCTGTGATCCCCAGTCACAGAGAGTCAGAGACAGAAAAAGACAGAGATATAAAGAGAGACAGAGAGGTCACGTAAATGCCAACACTCTAAAAATAAACACATTTAAAGAAAACAGTGAAAGAATTTTCTCAGTTCTCTTTAACTGGTTCCTTGGAGTTATTTTTATTCTCCAGTGGACATCATCCCATTGGCACCTGTTAGGAAGCAAGATATATACTCTTAACTCTACAAAGATGTGCTACAAATCACTCTCAGACTTCTCAAAGCATTCTACTTACACTTGATGTAGCACAACCACGAAATTAATGCCTTCTGACAAACTAGAACAGATCTAATTACCTCTTTTCCAACAAAGAACTACCAATTTGTGCCTACATTTTGCAGAGAATTTTATTCTCATTTACTGATATTTTTATAATATCCCCTTTCACATAGGAAGAAAAACAAATTCTAACAAAAACAATTTAACAGTAAAATGAAAAGTAATTTTGCATTGAGAAAACAATGACAAAACTCTCATTATTGAGTATTTTGTAGTACTCAAGTTCTTTGTGATTTCTTTGAGAAAAATAGATACGCACTTCATTTTGATCTAATCCATACAAATGAAAATTTAGGAGAGTTTATACTTGCTGCCATAAATCTCAACTTTTTAATAGAGAAATTATGATAAAAATTTTATGTAGAATTAAGATAGTGCCATTAATAAAGTTTTTAGTTTGGTTTGGTTTTGAGTATTAATAGAACAAGATTTAATCAGTAATGATAACCTGCAGGTTCCAGAAAGTGTTGCAGTAAATGTGGTTGAAGAAAAAAGTAAGGAAGTAGAGAAAGAAGGAAGGAAGAAGAGAATGGAGGAAAAGAAGAAGGAAGGGAGGAGGGAAGAAGTGGAGGAAGAAGGACAAGAAATGAGAAGCAAGGAAGAAAGCACAAGTTTCTAAGTATCTCCTGCTAACCCTCCCTTACTTGTAGATACCCAAGCGGATTCTGTCAAGGGGTCGAACGTCGGCCTTCCTGTCAAGCAAGCACAATCGTGAAAGCTAGAGAGGAAAGAATATGTTGTGTTCGTTGTCTCTAATGGAAGCCACAAGCTAAAAGCAACAGCAGACATAGTCACAAGTATTTTCATAGATGGGAGGACTCTCGTTGATTATCAAAGTTATTAAATCTATGATGCCTTGCAATGGTTGAGATGGACAGCTGAAACCATGGTCACTCTTGGCTTGACCGGAGGCAGCTTGCTGCAACTCTGGGGGCAGGAACGTGTGGCACAGAGAGGGAGCCACACACCAGAGGATGGAACTCTCGAGGAGGAAGAGTTGACTGTAGGCAAGACCAGGGCTCAAGCAAACAGTTTAGCCGCAGGGAAACAGAATCAAGGATACAAGTCATTTCAATTTAACATTTTGTTAAGAATAAGACTGAATTTTTTTGTTTTGTTTTGTTTTGGGTTTTTTTTGGAAACGAGGTCTCGCTCTTTAGTTTAGGCTGGCCCTGAGCTCACTATGTAGCCCAGGCAAGCCTCAAACTCAGCAATCTTCCTGCCTCTGCCTCCCAAGTGCTGGAATTATAGTCATGAGCCATCACGCCTGGCACTGTGGTCTGTGGTATTGATGGCTGGTGGGCATGAGTCCCACACCCAGCATTGTATGTGGTTACCAGGGATCGAATGCTTGCAAGGCAGGCGCCGGAACCACTGAGCTAAATCTCCAGCCCAAGACTGAATTGTTTTGAAAAAAAATCATTTTATTTTCCACATCCAATGTTTTGTTGAGTCAAAGGGCAGAAACTGGGGACTATGTTGCATGAATATACAGGACCAAGAACACAAAATAACCATGGCTCTGATCCCTGACCCATAAAATTCTAAAACCTCACACCGTTCACAGTCGGGCTGCACAGGTGAATTTCTGGTTATTGCTCAGCCTTCTATAAATTAACCACTTGAAAATAGCATTGCCTGTACCTTTCAGAAAATTGGTGTTTTCAATTATGGTATTAGAATTAGAGAGACCAAGGACTTGCATATTGGCCGTGCTTGGAGTGTTGCTCACCGCTGGAAGTTTTTAATCTCAGCTCTCATCACACGGTGCCATTGTTGTCCTCAGATCTCTGACTTCTCTGTTTAGGAAGATACCGGTCATGTCGGGTTAGGACTCACGGTAAAGACCTCATTTCACCTTGATCACATAGGCAGAGATGCTATTTACAAACAAGGTCACATGCTGAGGTCCTGTTATGAACTATTTCAGCATAACTCTTTGGGGCACAAAATTAAACCTGTAACAACATCTTTTGCTGGTGTCGCGTTCTCTACATATTGTTTCCACGACAAGGATAAGCTGTGCTAATGAGCAAATGGCTAAGAAAGGAGTAACTATCCTGCAAGGCGACAATGGTGGGTGTTTCATATTCAAAATTCCAAATAGAAGAATTGTTCTTTAGTACTAGGGATTGAACTCAGGGCTGTCCCACTGAGCTGCATGCCCCACACCTCTTATTTTTTATTTTGAGTCAGGATCTCACTTAGTTCACCATGGTGAGCTCCAAGTTGCATTCTTCCACTTTGAGGCTCCTGGAGGGTCCAGATTGGCATAGATCTCACACCTGGCTCTTTGGAAAACATATCAAGCTTGAAAACTCAATTTAAAATTGGTGTAATGGCTGCAAATGTAAAGTGAACTAAGATTCTCAAAAAGATAAGTAGATGAAATATTATATTAAGAATTTTGAGATAGAAAAGTTTTAAGTGAATGCTTAACTATGTCAGGGTTGGTATAAGAATACACGCTTACTGTATGTGTTCCTAGGTGGCTGTTGTATTTAGCATTTATTGAAAGATCAGTCTGAATCTACATGGGTTCCTTAGGCCACAGTGAAAGTCTCCCACAAACTCAGTGGCTGCAGGTGGTACAAATGCATTCTGGGTGAGCTCTGAGGCCAGAACTTGAAACTCAGGCTTTTAACTAAGCCATATGCCTCTGAGCCCCTGGGTGGCCCCTTCCCAGCCTCTCCCTGCCTTCTGGTCATGCCTAGCCATCCTCTCCGCCCCTTGGCTTCCAGCTGCACTGGCCCAGCCTCCCCCTCCGCATGATGTGACCTTGTGCCCACTTGTCCGTGGCTCTTCTCTCGACTAGGATCACATTGTGTGAGGCCCAGCCTCAGGTCCACTTGACTGTATCTGCAAAGGTCCCGTTTCCAAACAATATCACATTTACAGATACTGTGATTTAAAACTTCAACACACTTCTTAAGGGATACAGTTCTACCCAATGGCGCTTCTACACGGTGTCCCCTTTACACACCCAGTGCAGTGATCACCCTGATCTCTCTTCAGTTTCTGCGGTTTTAGTCCGCCGTGGGCCACTGGAGAGCCAAAGCACAGAGGCGGGGCTGGAGTGTGAGCCAGTGGTTCAGTCCTAATCCTGCGCCTGCTCCGGCATCTCTGAAGAATTCTGCCCATGTGCTCATTTTTAAGAACGTCCTTAGATAGTCATCTCAGTGATGTCTTTTTCTTGCGCAAAATGAAGTAGCCACTTCACAGGTCAGAATCACTGGTACCAAAAGAGCCTTCTGTAGGAATGATTAGCTACATATATATTAGAAATTAAGTGATCCATGTCTTTGACATATTTCTTCTCATAAAGTATTTATTCTTTCTTTTGACTCGGGCTTATCTTAAAACTGCTTCTGATAATGTCTTTAAAAACAGAAGAACCACCCACTCTATGAGAAACTACCAGAAACTTTCTTTTTTTTTTTTTTGAAACATCAATCTTTACATCATCTCTAGTTTACCTATTACTTTAAAAATAAATAGGAAGCAATTTAAATAACTTCTAAAATTTAACAAAATTTTAGTCTGTTTGTCCCTAACAGCAAATAATACTTTTAAAACTTTCCTCTTACATACAGAATAATTACTTGCTAAGTACTGCCAATGGTATTTTTCTCAATAAATAGACCTTGTCTTCTCATAAACTGGAGTTTGCTTTATGAAGATGAAGTATGTAAGTATCTTGTTTTCTTTCAGGCCGCGATGCTGCAAGCTCCCTTACCAGGCTGGGGCTCCTGGGAGACCATGAGGTCTCCCGTCAGGAGAAGCATTCCCAGGGCCTCCTTCCGTCTCTGGCGCACATTCCAGGATGGAGAGAATCGGATTAGAATCTTTCCAAGCCGAGAAATGTGGAGATGCAAACTAAATCACTTCCGAAATACTTGAAAATGATTTGACTCCATAATAACACACTTGGACAGTGAAGTATTCAGACAGAGCTTAACAAAAAGGGTGTAGAAAGTGGCAGCAGGAGACAAGGCTGACTCAGGCATGAAAAATTACCCAAAGAGCCCGAGAGCACACCTGCTTTACTTGGGGAAGAAAAAATCTGTGTGACTAACCAATAATCCAGCCCAGCTTTTACAGGGGCGATTAATTAACTGGGAATGCATGATTCTCGAATGCAAACTTGTTTTGATTCAATGTGAGTCATGAAATACAAATTAATGTTGTCTCCTAAACGTGTAATTCTTCTGAGTCAATGCCAATGATGCCAGCAGTCTCTCATTGCTCCATCTTTTCTGAAAAGACTGAAAAATGAGTAGATTGAACTTGAAGAAATCTCATCAGTTTATGTCAAATTTGACTCGCTCCGGCCCATGCAGCTTGTGCCATATTTTATCATCATCATGTACTGCTGCTCGCTCATTATGCCCTTAGGTGTCCAAAGGTATTTAGAAAACAACAAGACAACTTCATTAAGATTGGCACAGCGCCAGGAATGCAGATGCCAAATTCAGTGTGCATCTGACAGTCTCCGGGGCATCAGCAGGCCGCGGTGATGAGAGCAGTCAGGAGGGGTGTCCTGCGCCCGCTTCTGGGCTGCGCGACCCAGCAGGCCACGGTTGGGAGGACAGTCAGACTCCTCAGCAGCGACGGGGTGCTCAGAGGAGCCCCGCCAAGGCGGCGTCGGCCTTCCTCGGGCCCGTCCTTCCTGGCAGTTGTCTTCTGTGCTGCCTGAGCCCGTTTCTGTTGTTACAGCTGCAGACGGGTGAGCGGAGACTCACGCAGCTCACAGCTCTGGAGGATGGTGAGTCCAAGAGTACATGCTGGCATCGGCTGGCCTCTGGGCAGGCCCCTCTTGGGGGTTTCGTATGTGACACAGGGCGTCCCACGGCAGGGACAAGCATGCATTCCCGGGAGAGCTCATTTTTGTCACAGCCGCCCCTGAGGTCCTCTGCTGATCTGCGCACAGATATGTGGCTGGATAAATCTATTCAGGGTCCCCGTGACCCCACAGTCCCCCCAAGGGGGCTGTCTCTCCAACACATGAATTCTGAGGCACCTGTTCAAACCTCAGCAGCGCCGAGGGTGAGTCGCACGTGTGCTGCGTCAGCACAGCAAGCGTCCACGGCGAGCCGGCCGCTCGGGGCAGAGCCCAGACGCACGTCACGCCCCCGCCCCGCCCCCGGTGCCTCGGTCGCTCGGCCTGCACAGGAAGTAGAAATAGTTCTAGTCTGTAGGGAAACCACATTGCCTTATCTCTCTACATGTTTTAATCACATTTAAATCATGGGAATATTTTAATAACATTTAAGTTCTCTAAAATTTGAAAAGGATTTTAGTTATCTAAATATTTTAATAGCATTACACTGGCTTATATGTTATTGAACATTCCCTCAGATCTCGACATTCTCTGTTAAATGAAATGGAAAATCTGCGGTGAAAAATAGTTGGGTAAATTTGATTAATGTAATATATATGCAGATGTCTTAGATTAACCTAGATAAAAACAATGGAGTTCATGACAGCAGGGTATTGAAGTCTCCTACTACTGCTGTATTACAGCTTATCTGGCTTTTCGTATCCCTTAATATTTGTTTTATATAGTTGGGTGCATTAGAATTTGGTGCATAAATATTTAAAATTGTTATCTTTCTCTTGGATTGTTCCCTGTACAAGAATATAGTGACCTTCTTAATCAGTTATGGTTTGAAATCTGTTTTGTCTGCAAATAGGAGAACCACTGCTGCTTTTCTGAAGTTTCCTGTCACGTGGAGAATTGTTTTGCAACCCTTCACTTTCAGTCTATGGCTTTCTTTTTGAATTAGGTGTGTTTCCTGTACGCAGCAAATTATAGGATCTTGCTTCTTGACCTATGCTATTAGTCTGTGTCTTTTGATTGGTGCTTCAAGTCCACTAACATTAATGGTTATGACTGATATGGACAGACTTACAGGTGTTATGTTTTCCTGTTCTTGCTCTTTTATTCTTTGCTTTTACCCTTTTCCATTCAGTTTCTTATCTTGCCCAATGGGTTCATTCTGTTAGATCTCATGAGTTTGTAATTTTCATTGTTTTTTTCCAAGATACTCTTTAGAATATTTTGGACTACAGGTTTCATATTTATGAAGTAGGAAAAGGGTAAGGTAAGTAATGAAGGGAAAGACAAATATAATGTTAAAAAAGGAAACAAAACATATGTATATAAGGAGATGAGGAGTCGTAAGATGGGTAGAGGAATGGGAAAAAATAAGAATTAAGTCACATCATGTACTGGCACAAATTCTCCATATTGAGTGTGATCATGGTGTGTATATACAACGTGCCAATGAAGAATCAGTTTAAAAAAAAACAATAGAGGTAATGCAGCAGACCATGAAAAAGGGATAGATCTTCAGATAAGTCACTGGAGTAATTTATTACTATCCACATAAACAGAACTAACCTCAAGGTATAAGGAAAACCAGTTGATAAATACATAATTTTCAAATACAGGTTTTTCGGGTCCTCTTGACCAAGCTCCTTGTGCGGTCAGTAGAGGCAGCGGAAGGAGGAGGAGCTTCAGACTTCGCCCAGCTGGGGCTGGGTGGAAGCAGGGCCCACAGACCTCAGCCAGCTGGGGAAGTCACCTGGCTCTGGGCCTGAGCTTCTTGACTGGGAGATGAGGACGGAAGAACACGCTGCCCAGAGCTGTGCATTAGACGGTACCGAGGGCGGAGCCTGGGCAGCGCCTGGTCTGTGGTACCAGCTCCCTGACCGTAAGCTACATGCACTGTGGTGAAGAAAGGCCAGCACTTGCAATTGGTTGGACGTGATGGTGAGACTCCTCCTCAGACGCTGACTTCCTCTTCGGGGGCAGCTTTGCTTTGTTCTGAGGCATAGGAAGCCCCTCCCCGCACCCCTTTTTGATAAGGCCCAGGCCCCTGGACGTCCACACTGCAGCATCCTCTCATTTGTCTGTCTACAGCAATGTACAGCAAGGGGCTGGTAAATACGGCAACGACGTGTTCGCCAAGCCTGCTGTACAGAATCAAGGGCTTCTAAACACAGTTTGTTAATAGTAAAGATCATATTAAATCATTCCACGTGATGGGGGTCAAAATTGCCATTTTTTCTGCCACATTCAGGATGGACTGTGTCCAGGTAAAAATGAAAACCTTTCAGAAATATGACCAAAATTACAAGTAGTTGTACCAGCAGCCTATACTTTTCTGTCCGTATACTTGTATCTCCGTTTATGTTTTTATAAACTATAAAGCTTGCAAGAAACCACACTGCAAATTGTGCAAAATTAGAGCTGAGAAGTCTACACGTTGCCCTTGGGGCTGTGAGTAACTTGCCAGCCCGCCATGTCGAGGAGGAGGAGGAGGAGGAGGAGGAAGGCTGATGGATGTGTGAGGCGATTTGATATTTACTATTAGAGCAAATTAACCATATTTTTCTTCATTATGTGGTGACACAGAATATGATTTTGCCCTATAATTAAAATTCACTCCTCTCCATCAAGGGCCCATGTGAGTTCTGAAGGCTTTGTCATCTGCAGGGAGAGAATGCTTTCCCGAGGCCCCTGGTTTAAGACAACTGGGAATTAATTTGGGGACTAGAGGGAGACACACGGGGGGAGGGGGAGAAGAGCCCCTTGCCATCGGCTTAGCCCTCGGGTGCTGGGCTCCCTGGGGTAGCAGTGGGGTCCGCGAGCCGGGCGCTTGGAGAAGTTCTTGAGTCGGGCTTGCACCTGCACGGGGGGCTGCTCGGTCTCCTCCTCTCTCCATCGACCCCTGTCTGGAAAGTTGTGCTGGATTCAGATCCCCACTGACGTGTCATTCTGGGCTTTGTAAGAACTTCCGACCCTCCCAGGGCTGCGGGACTTTTCCGCTTCTGGTTCTGACCGGATCTGCAGTCACCAGGGTGACACGGGTCACACCGCTGGTGACTGTGCAGGCAACGTAGGCTTCCTGCAGAACCTTGCTCCGCACAGAGGCTCCGCTTTCATGGAGACGCAAACCACAAGCCGCAGGCCTAGTTTCTTTGAACTGTGAGCCCCACCTGAAAACCGCTTCGTTCCCGCAGCCACAGACAGGGTAGGAATGTGACTGTCTTGAATTCCTTCATCCCTGGGAGTGAGATCCCTGAAGGGGCATTGCAGGGGGCGGGGGCGCGGCGCCAGGGTCATGACGGCAGTATATGTGAGTCCGTGGGCCGGGGCTTGCCCACGGCTGGCCTAGAGATGGTCCTGCACCGTGGGATTGGAAAAGCACAGGCGGGAGCTTCTGAAATAGGGCTGGACACAGACGCGTGGGGTGTGATTTAAAAATCTGCTGTGTTTAAATTTAAAAGTTAACTTATTACAGTCACAGACATACTGCCATGAATCCCCCTCACGGTCCTCCCCTCACTCCTCACGTAGCCCCGCCCTGCTCCCCGCTGTCTGAAGCAGGATCTCTGGGATCCTGTTTCCTGAGTATTTTTAGTGGCACTGTCCGGATGCGAGTCCACTGTTACCCTGTCCGGAAGTGATTCTGTCATTTACCTTTCACGGTCATTCTGACTTTGAGGAAGAGCCGCAAGTTGTATAGAGCCAGGTCAGCGGATAGGGTGGACAGGGACATGTCTCCTGCCCCCAGTGGCCGCCTTTCTCTTGGAGGGCGCTCAGCAGCAGCATTCACCATGATTTTCGTCGTGCCTTGTAAAGCCACTCAGTGAAGAGAACTTTCAGAACCCCTCCAGAAGAGGCAAGAAGGATGCAGTAAGTATCCTGGAAGTGAGGTGAAGGATTCTGAGGAGGATTTGTAGCAATATAGTGTTAACCTAATACCTTAGCTTTATTTAAATGAACATCTACCATGTGTTCTGATTAATCATACCTTGTATACTATGAACAAGGCTAATTCCTTGAGCAAAACATAAAAACGTCTATGAAAATTGGTGAACTCTGGGTCACTCTGTTAGGCTGAGGTCAGAGCAGCAGTGAAGAAAGCAGGTTGGATGAGGATTCAAATCTGGTCGACTTCGGAAGCACAGGTTGGCTCTGCCTCCCTGGGCTCCACCCACGGCAGCATGTTCCGCCTTGCCCAGGCCCAGTGGCAACACTGGCCCCAGCTGGCTCAGGAGAGCAACCACCAGACCTGGGCAGCTGGCCATCAGGTTCTTGTGTGCCACACAGGGTGGGCAGGACGTGGAAACTCATAAAGCCTGAGACTTCCTGGATGCCCAGCAGCCAGCTGAGGTCACATGAGTTCACAGGAAAGTTGGTCCGTGTGAGTTTTGCTTCCTTTCATCTAAGTCGCTCTCTGGCCCACCCGCCCTGTAGACACGTGGGGAATTCAGTAGAGTATCATTTCTTCCTACAAACGTAGCTGCGCCTCCCCACAGTGGAAATGAAACAACACAAGAATCCAGGCAGAGCCAGGAAGAGTGGACAGACGTCACAAAACCAGGCAGGAGTGGACTGGAGCTGGAAAGAGAGCTGAGCCTCCAGAGACTCGGAATCGGAGCCAGGTCCTGGGAATGAGGTTCTGGGAAACGTGCAGCTAGAGAGTCTCCAGCAGCGGGCAGAGGAGTTGGAGGGTGCCGGGCAGGGGCAGCGGCCACAGGTGGTGAGGGGGAGGGAGGCGTAAGGGGGAGCAACGGGAAGCCAGGCTCACCGGGACCCATGACGGCTCCCTGTGCTGCCCTGTGCTGCCCTGTGCTGCTCTCAGAGTTGTAGTCAGGGTTTGCAAGGAAAGAGATTTCATACAGGGCACATTTCAGAGGATGATTTTATAACATTCACCCATGAAGTCAAATGCAGAGGGGTGGAAGAGATCTGTTCATAAGGGAGACTTGAAGAATCCAGCCGAGGGCCTGCATGCCAGGCCAGTGTCCCACACGAGTCCAGCCAGAGGCCAAGAGCCCGCAGAGAGGCCTCCTGCAAGTCCATACGGAGGATCTGCACCGGGAGGGCCCCGAGGTCAGGGCAGAAGCCACAGAGTCTGCTCCGGGGGTGAAGGGTCTGGGCCCCGGGGCTGCAGGATCCGCACTGGTGCCAGGAAGTGACGCTCAAGGCAGTGTGCCGCTGGCTCTTGTGGGGTCAGGTGATGAGGACTACGCGGCCCTGGCGTCCCCGAGAGGCTCCTCCTGTGGGGACCACTCAGATCCTTCACCCAGAAACGTTCCCAGCTCCACCCGCCGTATACGTGGTGAAGAATCAGATCTTGAACAGTGTGCGCGGTGGCCCTCGGGATGTCCCTTCTGCGAATCCACGTGGCGACTCAGGCTCGCTAGCCTGGCCCGAGGGAGCCTGTCCTTCGCCTCCTCTGCCCACTTCTTCTCCACGTGCTGCCAGTTCCTTCTGAGGGTGGGGTCAGCACTGTGGCGCAGTGAGAAATGTCCCCGCTGCCCTCCAAGTCCGCTCCTCTCACCCGTGTCCGCATGTGCTCAGTCCTCTTGGGCTGAGCTGATCTCGCCTCTCGTTGCGCCTGTCACTGCCGTGGGTCCAGCTCCAGCGCAGGCAGAGCTGAAGCCTAAGCACCGGCCCACTGGGTACCGAGCCTTCAAGGCGATGCCACGCCAGGCTGTCCTGGCAAGCAGCGGGAGGCAGTCACATCCCACCAGACAGAGCCTCCCCACCCCGGGGTCCCCAGCTCCGCCTCAGCTTCTGCCCAGGTCTCATGTGTCTCCAGGTCGTCCTGGCCCCTCAAGTGCTGCTCGTGGGACAGACCAAGCTGCTCACTCAGAGTCCTTCTCAGTGAGGCTCTTGCCACTGGCTGAGTCCTCGACTTCCTGTCTTTCTTTAAGTTGACAGTATCATCTGGAGAACCCACTGGGGCTCCTTCCCCCCAAATGACAAGGCGGAAGCACAAAGATCAAACAAGTTCTCCACTTTCCCGGTCTTGTACTAGCGACAGGCTGGACCGCACCCTAGGAAGCTGGAGCGCTGGGAATGCAAAGGCTTTGCCAACCCCCATTTCCACAGGTGGCCAAGGCTCCCCTGGCCCTTCCGTGCCCACCAGAAGTGCCAGTGAAGTAAATCCTTTATCTAGCCCACAGCCAGCTAGTAACGTTCTCTTATGCTTTCAAAACATTTCCTCTTGATATATTCATCATAACACATCATAGTTATTTATTTTTATATATTGACTTTTATTGGTGCACATTTCCGGTACACACTATCTCGTTCGTGTTAGCAGTAGGTGCATGTGCTAACACATCTTAATTATTTTTATTCCCTTTACCCCCTTTTCCCCACTCCTTCTGTCTGTAGATCCCCTTCCCATTTGCAAAGATCTTTCTCCCTGTTTCCTACTGTTTTTCAATGTATTTATCACCCACCAAACATGAGTTTATAAGATGCTATAAACCATCCTATAGGGACAGTTTGTTCAGATCTCCGGGCAACAAACAATCAATGAATGTTCACGGGGGGGGGGGAGCAAACGGGCACCGCAGGCCACTCACTTCCTGCCTCCTCAGACCTGGTGCATAGTCCTTGGGGACGAAGTTTCATGGTTTTCTCCTTTGTTTTCTCTTCTTTTCTCTGCACGCCATTCTCCAACTCCTTTTGCTTTGCTCCTTTCTGCAGATGATGGGCTTCTCCCATCAAAGGGCTTTTCTCTCTCTTTTTTTTTTAATCAACAGAGAGTGTAGGCCTTTCACTGGCATTAGACTTGTGAAATTAAGTCCAGTTTAAGTCATGGTGTTGATACTGGACGGAGAGGTCGCGGGTTGGTATTATGACCCAGGAAAGCATCGAACACGGAGAAGGACCATCTGAAACCCTCCCCTCCTCTGCAATCTCTGCATCCCCAGGACTGAGGCCTCCCTTGGGCTACACCTGCCTCTAGAAAAGGTCTTCTTGCCCAGCATTGTAAAGTACATTCCCTTCTGCTTCAGAACACTTGGGGAGGTCCATCTCGTCTACCCCAGCAACACATCCCCCCCGGGAGCTGAGGGCCAGTCGGACATGACTCATGCCCGGGAGGGTTCTCTCATAGCCAGACCTCAACAGACAGTGTTTCTCTTTGCTGTACACGATCACTCGCTCTTGCTTCGGTGGCCATGACCCTGACACAGCAGTCACACATGTGGCATCTCCATTTTCCATTTCTGTTTGGATTTAGATCTATGTGGGCAAGTGTTAGATTTATTTGGTGGTCACTTGCCTTGAATGATAAAGAGACGGGCAGAACTGCCTCAGCTCCACTCCATGCAAATAGCTCCATGTATCTCATTCCTCTGTGCTGTGATGGTATTATCCAAGCAAATAGGAAATTAACACTCCACCTTATGATATTCAGGGAAGTGGACTTTGTGGAGCTAGGAAGAGGATCTTGGGATGAGGGAGACAGAAGAAGGGAAGGGGAAATAAAAGTGATCAACATGTGTATGCACCAATTCGCTGAGATGCAGGCAATTATCATGTATCTTAACCATACACTAATAAAAAAGAAACTAAAAAGAAAACCCAATAATTGAGTACTGCCATGCCCAATTTCCTAAAAAGTTAAGTGTTTCCTGAGAGGTTAAATAATACCTCTGATAATTAGGGATTGTGAAAGTTGAATTTTTTTTGTTTTATTTTGTTTTGTTTTTTGACATAGGGTCTCACCTTGTAGTTCAGTCTGGCCCTGAGCTCACTGTGTAGCCCAGACAGGCCTCTAGTTCAGCAATCCTCCTGCCTCTGCCTCCCGAGTGTTGGGATGACAGGCATGAGCCACCTAGCCTGGTGAGTTTTTTTTTTTTTTAAAGAATTAAAACCACAGAATCCCTTCTCATACGAACACCAGGCAGTCTTTGCACACTCAGTGTGGGGACACGAGACACTGCCTGCAGGTCACGTGCTCCTGTGTTGCCCTCCCTGGCAGATGCAGGGCAAGCTGACTCATTCTAGGGCTCCTTTCGCACAGGATGGCGGAATGATTAAGTGCCCACAGAAAGTGGTAGTAAAGTAAAAACAATTGATGATAAACATCATAAGGGCTTGAGCTCATTCTGTCTTTGGCCTGAAATGGTCAAAGAGAGATGAGGCTTACTGGGATTGTTTGAGCCCTGACATTCCCCACAAGCCAGATGCCACTAAAAGGAGATGGCGTATAGTTTCTAGAATGTTCTTCCTCCATGATGCCCAGGGTTCCATAAAGACGCAGCTGCTGTGGAATCCATCAAGCAAATCTCTCCCGCCTGGGAGGAACCATCGGTACAGCATGACCTGTGGAAGCAACCCAGTTTCATTAATAGGAACTAGATTTGAAATCCCAGGTGACATGTGGGTGCACAAGCATTATTGCAGGCAATGAGCCTATGTTTTTAGAGTGTGTCTGGCACTTTGAGATCATGGCACACAGATTGGCAGTTCTGACTACTGTCATTAGCACCATGAGCCTCTGCTCACTCAGTCAGAGCCCTGCAGCCATGTGGGGCGACGGTGACCTGTCCCCACTGGGCTGTCAGAGGCCAGAGCCCACAGCAACTTCCCTTAGCATGCAGGACATGCATGCTAGAGCTCCAAGCTCATCTGACCTGGTTTCTGATTCAGAGGCGCATTTCTGTTAAGACCTCTCTCCTGAAACAGACCTGGGTCACATCCTCTGCAGTGCAATCCACACCATGAAGTCACTTCCCCATTCTTCCTCTCTGACTCCTTATTTAATCTGCACTTCGGACTTCCCACTGGAATGCCCACTATCCAGCGCAAGCAGTGACCTAGAAGAATGCGGGAGATAAAGGCTGCTCAGATCAGCAGTGTCACTAGCCAGAGTGTCAAGGGCAAGAGAGCCAGAGAAACAAAACCAGCCACAGAAAACTTACAGCAACGTAAAACTGGAGACCTCAGAACCCTGAACTTCCTGGGACAGAGCTGACCCGAGTCCTGGCCCACTTCCTGCAAGTCTCCCTTATAGTCTCCAAAATCACTATAATTATAACAGACTCTGACAACGTGTTCTCTAAATCGTCAATTAACGACCACAATCTCCTTTTTTTAGGAACGTGAGAAAAGTACACACAGCACTTTTGACCAAATCCAGCAAAAACTGCTAAGGAGAAAATTGACCTAGCAGTTTTGTAAGTCTCAGTTGTCTGGAGATTCACTTGGGGAACACAAACGTCCCAGAAGTTGTTAAACTAATGAAGTGTGAGCGTAATTGGCTCAAACTTTGCTATTGTTTTTCGTGGTAGCTCAGGACTGCAGTCTGAGGCAGGTTTCGCTGTGCACTCGGCCTTCACGTCATGCGTCTCTCATGCTCCTTCCTGGCCTAATTTCCTTCTCTAACCTTTAAGGGGCTGGAGACTTGGGTTTAGCCTGCAATTGCTTCATCTTGTCTCAGAGCAAATAAAACCATTTCATCCACGGCCATGCCGAACAGAAGGCCAGCATATTGATGCTTCTCTGTAAATGTTACATTATAATGACAAAAACACAAGTTATTTTGGAGAGAAAAGAGCTAATCTAACATCCCATCTGGCTTCCAGGAAACATTACCCAGGAGCATTTGCTTTGAAAGATGCTAAGTGTCTTTGCTAGTGACCAGAGTTGATTTCAGCTTGATCGTATTAGTTTCCCTTCATTTTCCGTCACTTTTCTCTTGCTTCAAGTACTTTAAATTTCCAATTAAGTTAAGATTTATGATTTGCTGAAATACCCTTGCTCTGCCTCCTTCCTTTTGTCTCATCTAAAAGGTTATGTGCGGCTTCATTTCATGCCATTCAAAGAGGGGCAGAAATGTGGGCCGTCCCCAAACAGAGCCTGTATTTCCGTCAGTGTTATTTTTAGCAGACTGAGAGCATTTGTGGGCTCCCCGGCCCCATGCAGAGACCAGCCTGCTGTGGACAACAGGAATCCCATCATCAAGGAAAGTCACCATACACCTCTACAGGCCAGGAGGGAGAAAATGAAAATGAAAATAAGCTTCTGCAGAAAACGACAAAGAGAGACATACAAACATAGAGACTCAGACACACATAGGGAGAGAGAGAGAAATTGAGATCGTTTGCAAATGAAAAGGAGACCAAGAGATGGAAGCGAAAAAGCAAAGGGAGGAGAAAGTGAGATGAGAAGAACGAAGATATGTTATTGTATGTGCACCATGTCCCTATGACAAATATGATCACTATGTATTGCAACCATGAATAAAAGTAAAACCAAACCCTGTACTAAACACAGTGGGTCGACAGTGAGAAACATTTTAAAAGATAAACCTAACGGTGTTCGCACATTTCTGCTTAGTCAAGAGCAATTTAAGTACTGTTCTTTTGTTTGTCTCTGGATGTGTTTTGGTTGGTATAATTGCATCCTTAAAAACTGGTGTAATATTTTAATTTCTGTTTGGTTGCAAAATATTGCATATTTACTTTAGGAAAGGTGGAATGTTTTCCTGTAGCGTAGACTTTTTTAGGTAGCGGTGAACAAAACAACACAGTTTTGTCGTCTTCACTGTTTTCAGTGCTCCACTCTGGGGGCTGAGCGTGTTCACATTAGGGCAAAATCCATCTCCAGAATTCATCTTGTCTTGGGAAAAGGCCATGATCCACCTGTCAACATTTCCTGGATTCCCCTCCGTACCGCAGACTCTGGTCACCACGTTTCCCCCTTCCTGTCTATCGTGGATATGTCAGACGGGCTCAGTCACCTGTTCCTGCCTCTTCGACTGGTTTATTTCACTCAACGTGTCATCAGAGTTTAAGACCAGTCTGTGATGCAGTGTGTCAGCCCTTGTTTCCCTTTGCTCTCTCACTCTGTTTGTTTTTGCTTTGTTTTTTGTTCTACTGGGAATTCACCATCACACGAAGTTAGGGCCCCATCCTCACATACATATATTGAGATAGGGTTTTGATAAGTCGCTGAATTGCACAACCTGGTCTTGGGTTTTGTAGCCTCCTGCTCAGTCTTCCAGAGCGCTGGGACTATAGTCCTGTACTACCAAGCCCCGCTCTCCGCTCTCCCTTTTCAGGTTGACCAACATTCCTTTATTGGTACAGTGTATGTCATCTTTAAAAAGTCATCTGTCAGTGAAAACTTGTGCTGCGCTTGGCTTTGGGCTCATGCGAATAAAGCTGATTTTCCCAAGGGTATGCCTATCTCTACCCAGGAGCTAGCTTTAAATCCTGCCTGATATGTAATCAAAAAGAACTTGCTGGATTATGCCCTGTACTCTAGCTGAGAGACAGTCCCTAGGTGTCACGTCATTTTACTTCCTTGTGAATGTATAAAAGTTCAGATTTCTCATGACCCTGTCAGCAGTTGCTACCTTCCATTTGTTTTGCTGCAGATTAGTTACCGTCTGAATGGATGGGAAGTGGTATCTCTTGTGGTTTGGGGTGGCTGCTTCCCACTGACCAGTCAGGTTGAGCTTCTCCTCATACGCTCTTCTCTCTGTTGTGTTTCCCCTTCGAAGAAAGTCAGATCTCTTGCCCATTCCAGTTTCATTCAATTTTAGATGTGTTGGCTGTGCTTTGTGGGAGTTATATACCTATTTTTGAAATTAACCCCTCAGAACATATATTAGCTGAGAGACAGTCCCTAGGAGTCACGTCATTTTACTTCTTTATGAATGTATAGAAGTTAAGATTTACTCTACTTTACAAATATTTCCCCCTATTTCATGGGTTACATTTTTACTCTGTTGATTATGTCGATTATACGTTTCTAATTTTCATGTAGTTCAGTTATTTTGTTTTTACTTTTGTTGCCCATTACCCACATTCCAAATATCCTAAGTAGTATTCACAATAATTAAATGACTTTCCTGAAGTCAGATTGTTCCTAAGAATTTGAATCCAATTCTAGGGACCTTAGAGTTCCATATGGCTTCTACTATACTTCCTGGCTTTCATAATGAAATAAAATACATTAGAAGTGCCAAGTGAAGAAATGTGTGAAACTGTGAAAAGTTTGAAGATACAATTAACAGTGCTAAGAAATGGGAATGGAACTAGTGAAAGAGAAGGAAAAAGGAAGAAGATAGATGCAATGAATATGATGAAATAAAAAGAGGCATGTCCAGTAACGTCCACTTTGGAGTTCAAATGTGTAGTGGACTTTATGTCATTGATAAAACTTACCTGGAAATGGCAAAACGGAGGGCACTGTGGCACTTCACTGTGGGCTCACTTTTTTCTATTTACTCTGAGACATGGACTTAGCTACTCATACCAATCAGCACACTCCTGTCTCTGTGGCCACACAGTGGATCCAGCCAGAAAATTACCCTGAACCCGTGATGGGGAACCCTTCGGAGCTATCGGTGATATAAACAACCCATGTCAGCCACATGCTACAGGTTTACCATGAAACCATTGAGTACAAAACCTTCACCCCATAATTCTGGATTCAGGGATTCTTGAGGAGCACATTTGAAATCTTATAGGTCCTGCCTCAATAAAAGAATTCCTTCTTCCTTAGGGTGACAGAATCCAGTGATTTCTCCACACTGAGTTTATATCACTTCCTGTTACTAAACACCAAGCACATGTTAAGAAAGATGATTGTTCTGTGCTCACTTCGGCAGCACATATACTAAGAAAGATGATTGTGGCATATTGCTAAGGACAAAAGTAAAATTAAAATAATTTTAAAATAATATTAAATATATTGATGTCATTTTTCCTGGATTTAACTCATAAATACATACAGAAAATAACATTAGGGCTGGGGAAGTAGCCCAGTGATAGAGAGCATGCCTAACATGCAGCAAGCTCTGTCCTCTGCCCCACAGCAAGAGCCTAAATAGTCACATTCTAGGAGAAGGTGTAAGTATGGAATTTTCAGCATTGGGACTATGTGTGTGTTATAATATCTTTGTACACTCTAAAATATTGATTAATTTGATACAACACCAGTGAGAAACAAACATAGAGATCAACAAAAAAAAATCAAACATAAAGATCAATAAACTGAGTCATAGAATAAATAATTTGCACTAAGTTGATCAACAAGCAAGTGGCAGCAGACTGCATCAGGCCTCCTGGCTAAGCTCTGAAGGGCCCTTTTCCCATCTTCCACAGATTTGGAGTCATTTTCCCAAAAGACATAATATAATGTCATATAACAGTGTGCTAGATAAGTGAAATAGTGTCTTTTATAACTGTGAGGAAAAAAGATATCAAGCGAAATATTGATCTCTCCAATGCCCTCAGGTTTCCTGGGCTCTTGTGTGAGGAGCCTTGGGACTCAGTGAATGGCCAGCTCAACTCTGCAGTGGTTGGTCCGTGTCTGTGACTGAGCACCTCTCCAGCCAATCAGAAGTGACATGGTTGTGTGGGGAAGGTTGTGGGAGTCACCGAAGTAGGGAGCTAAGAAAGCTGGGAAGGAAGTCAAGGAGGATGGGTGCCTCCTCGAGCAGGGTTGGGGGGATGTGGCATAGGAAGAAGAGAATGCCCATCAGGAAGCTTACGGTCCACAGGAAGAGTGCAGAAAAGGGTTTCGCCCCAGGGTGCAGTGTAAGAATGGTCTCTTGTGCCAAGGAAAACCACCAACAGGAAGTCAGTGTCCAGGGAACGGGGTCCATGTGGCTCTCAAGAGGATACTCCCTTAGAAGGACCAGCAGGAGATGGGTCGGGAATGGCAGTGTGAAATGGTCCATGAGCTCAGACACCTCTGTGGCACTCTTCACTAATCCATGTCTCTGTAACAGGGTGCACTTGGCCAGGAAAGTACCAGAGCCACATCTCCTGTTCCCTAAGGGTGCTGGTGGTGACAGCCCAGTGCTGCGTGGGCAGAGTCTTGGGCTGCCAAGCTGCGGGCATGACTGGGTCTCAGATGCCTTTGCATAGTGTTCTCCTGGGTAATGATGGTCTCTCACTCTGTGGCTCCTCCGGGCTTTGCACAGTCGTGTTTCTGACTGAGGACTGAGGGCGTCTCTCAAGCGAAGGCCTCCATTACTGACTTTGCAGCCTCAAGAAGGGGATACATGTTGCCTCTTAGAGGGAGATCGAGATTGGTCTCTGACAGAGGTGTATTAGGTTCTGTCCCGTTCCTCTAGATGCTGCAGTCAAGTATGAGGGAGGAAGACGAGGGAGGGAACCGTTTCCCCCAGGGCATACACCCTGTTTTTTCAGACACCTCGTGAATGCCGTAAATCCGGCAATGGGGTCACTGATATTTCTCTAGAGATGCAGCCACTAAAGCAAGATCCTTTTCAGGCAGGCTGGTAAAAAACATCCTCTGCCCTCTAGCATGGGAACAGCGGGGCTTTGATCCAGAGGAAGAGCTGTCATAGAATTGCACCTCGCTCAGGGTCCAAAGGAAGAGGGTGATTAAATAAGGAAAGGGGTCCAGCTCTGTCTCCCTGTCCATATGGCGTTTCCTGGATGTGGTACCGGAGATTGTAAAAGGTGCTATGCAGAGTTTCTAAAAATTACACCAGGACTCGTGTGCTCTTTACACATTCATCTGTAACTGGCGAGATCCAACCCTGACTTCACAGGTAGTATTGTAACATCCAGGCAGAAAATACAGTGTTTCCTTCACAGAAAAGCAGTGGTATATTTTTTACAGCATTGAACATAAAATCCCCAAGAATAAAACTTCAGGAATATTTTTGGAGGGTGGGTTTTAAAGTAGTAACTTGGGTCTTTGATACTGATTTTTAAACTGAATTCTCATGTCTTTCTTTTTAAATATAACAGCTTCTTGCTCTCCCACTGCCTACAAGTCAGCATCAGGAAAGTAGCCTGCAGAGAATTTGATGTAGGCACACGAAGGGCTCATGTGCTCCATCTCCGTGCTGCCTCCCGAGCTCTCCCCAGTCAGCACCCCACTTCCCAAGGCACCTCTGCTCCCCCCCTCCCCACCTGGCTAAATCTCCTAAAAGACATTCCTGAAATGGAATCCCTATGGCTGTCCTTTGAGTTCTCTTGTATATTGCTCTTATTTTAAAAGTTAGAGGATGCAAGACTATTCTCCTCCTGTCTAAGATTCTCCTATGTCAACCAGGCATGGTGGTATATTTCACTCAGGGCACATTCAAAATGTCCCTTAATACACAAATCCCATTGGAAAAGAATATTAAAATCAGAGCAGGTTTGAAGACACAGGAAATTTTTTCATCATGGTACACGGAAGGCTTGGAAAATTGGTATTCAAGAGAGAACGTGTAGCTGGTGGAGAGGAGGAATGATCACAAGAGTGGATGGGCAGGACATGAAAGCAGCCTACAGCTCGACACCGCAACACAGTCCACGTGACCCTGGATACAGCCCAGCTCCGTGTTCCCCGCTCTGGAGCAGGGTTACATGTAGGGACACAGTAATCGTACTTTGCTTCTTCTTTTCTCCCCTACCAAGGATGAGTCATTTCTTTACAGCATTTAACAAAACTGGACACACGTTCCCGACTTTCTCCTCATGGGGTGCCTCTGCTCACCTCAGCGGGGACAGGGCTAGGAGGCCTCAACCGTCCTCTGGACACCGACACCGAATGCCCTTCCTTGGGGAGGACCTGCAAAGAACACCCCGGCTATGGCTGGCGCAAGACTTACTAGGACCCTTCACCTGAAACCCTGGAAAGGGAGGATCTGCCAGTGGTTTCAATTCAAAATTTAAACTCCTTACTGGATTCTTTCAGAGACATTAAGGAGAAAAGAGAGAAGCAGCCCTGGAAATGAGCCCTGCCCAGAGCAGAGTTTCACTCCTGCCGCCCAGCGCTCGGAGACTAAACACAGGAGATAGGAGCACCAAAGTTAGAGTCCAGAAATGCTTAGCAGCCCGAGGAGACCATATTACAAAATTTAAAAAAAATAAGCACTTCCCTCTACCTTCTTTAGTCACCTTGTTATCCGCTCATTTATCTTTATTTTCTCCCATCAGTATCTTTCCTACTCAATGCCTTATTGTCTATTTGCAAATTTATTCATGGCACTTAATCACTTTTTGTTAATTCTGCTCTAATACCAAAAACATACGTGGATTTTCTGGCATCCAAACCCTCAATATATATAATTGCCTACAAAATTGCCACCAAATACAATGAATCGCAAAGCTAGTGAGCATTCACCAGATTCTATTAAATCCAATTATCTGAAATCCTTTGAAATACAATGAGATTGTTCATAGTGGAAAACACAGAACAGTGAATAGTTAGTTTGTTAATATCAAAAATGCTGCTAATTTACATGGTACTTTTCCTAGCTTTACTGAGGACTGGGGTAGATTCACTCTGCTACATGTGTGGGGGGTGAGCTCTCCTGAGAAAAAGCTTCTCCTGCTTTTGTCCTTAATATCTTTCAACAGCGAGAGACAGCCATATGTACAGACCTGCACAGACCCTGGACCGGGGCCCTGGTGGGCCCCTGAACAACAAGGTGAAGGCCGCAAGTTAATAATTTTCAACATTTTTCTAAAGAGTTATTCTCTTTTTCTATGTAATAATAGTTCAGTTTCACACTCACCACTCTATACTGAATATTTGTTGGGGCAAAGTCACCATTGCAGGATCACCTCTTTCTAATGTGTGTGGGGCAAGTGGGGAGGAGCATGGAATTTGTGTTGCTGCTGCTGCTACTCAGGAAATACCTCAGCACACCTAAGATGGACCCAGTCTGGTCCTTTGAAAGGACAAGGCCACCTCTCCCCCATACTGCTGCTTCCCACTGGCATATTTGATGCCTGCTGCTCAAGGAAGAAGGGACAAGGGCTGATCTGGCACAGTCCAGACACTGGTCTTGGGTTCTCTGCTTGCATGTCAGGAGAGCAGCTCTTTCTTTTAAGTTGTACCATAAAGCATTTCTCCAGTGATGACACCCTGCTACACGTGCATTTATAGTCCTCCTGTCCTCTGGAAGCCAAGGACGAGCACAGGAGACCAGAGACTTGATAGGACCCATAAACCATGGCCACCGGGCCTCCTGAGGCAGATGCCTTGGAACTCTGGTGCCCATTTTGCCTTTTGCCACGTGGTCCACCTGTGCTGTATAGTCTGCAAATCAAGAGTCTCACAACTCCCTGGCAGCCCACGGAACAGTTGCGATGGCAAGATCCGGACTCAGGCCCAGAGGCGGTGCTGACTCTGATGGGTGGGAATGTCTCCAGCTTCCTGAAGCCTCAGTTCTCCCAGGTCTGAAAATAATGTTTCAACATTAAAGCCAAATTGTCCTGATGATGTCATGAGTTAAGAAATGCAGAGCCCTTGGTAGGAGCTCAGTAGGCACTCCCGACTCTCTGTTTCGGATCTTTTAATGAATTATTATTAATAAAGAAGAAATCTAACTAAACCCAGGGGCCATAAATCCTAAATGACCGGTATCTTCCAAAGACACCAGAAAGAATGATATCATTCTTAGAATCGTGCTTCTCAGAAGTGTGAACCCACCCATGATCAGTCGCCACGCTAGAGAAGTCTGAAGGTGGAAAGGGTGTCACTGAGCCTGGATCAGTCCGCAGGTCACAGGGGCAGACAACAGAGCTGAGACTCCATCCAGAGATCCCCTTCCTCAGTAGAGCCGCTGCTCAGTGGGGTCGGCTTCCTCCCAACACGGTGCACTTTTCCGGCAGAAAAGAGATAGACCAGGGGAAGCTCAGCTCCTCCTTAGTGTCCACCCTGAAAACACACACACACACACACACCCCACACATGCCCACACATGCCCACACACAAGCAGCTGGGTTGCGGAGATCCCACAGCTGTCGGATGAATCAAAGAGGCTCAAGCAGAACAGAGCTCACAACTCCATATGATGTGGTTTTGTCACTCTTGCTAGCAGACATCAGGCCCATTAAATAATGAATGGATCGTGCTGGAGACTAAGAATAGCATCTTCCGTGTGACAAATGTCATCCTGCAGGGGAAACCGCTGCAGCTTCCGTGGTGGAAGAGAAGCTGCTCCTCTTGACAGCAGCCCTTGACTCCTGGGGAAGGGAACCCAGCAGGGCTGGGTGAGGCCCTGCACTCCTGCTGGGACCTCGATGTCCAGGTGAACATGTGTTGGAGAGCCAAATGGAGTGTGATAAGACGGGATGTGTCATGGCTGCAGAAACGCTGCTGCGGTTGGTCGGGTGAAGACCCAGGGGTTAAGCCGGAAGTGGAGCTACACTTCCAGAGTGGTCTGTGAGGCTGAGACTGGAAGATTGCAAAGTCCAGCCCCTACTGTGCAGTATAGCAACCTAGCGAGACTCCATCTCAAAATGAAAAGTGAAAACAGGGCTGAGCGGGTAGCTCAGTGTGAAGGCCCTGAGTTCAATCCTCTACAGTACTGCAAAAGAGAGAGAGAGAGAGAAAG
>PVIC010007972.1:0-49408 GCA_004025085.1 Thryonomys swinderianus | reverse complement strand
GAGAGAGAGAGAGAGAGAAAGAGAATTACACTGAAGATCAACCTCAGGTGTTCTGCCACTGTGCTACATCCCAGTCTTTTTAATATTTGAGACAGGGTCTCAATAAGTCTCTAAGTTGCTCAGGCTGGGGTGGAACTTGTGACCTTCCTGTCTCAGCCTCTGCAGTAGCTGGGATGAGGGCCCTGTACCATCCATTAAAATTTAAATGCAATGAAAATGTGGGTGTTGAGGCAGACGCGGTTGGTGACGCCTGACTCCCGGTGGGGGTGCCTCCGCACCACACCTCATCGGGGTCCGTGGCCGCCTGCCCCTGGGGTGTGATTGTGCCCCTCGGCTTCCTCCTGCGGGGAAGGGGGCGCTCGGAAGGCGGCTGCTGCGTGCGGCAGGACGCGGGAGAGAGGCCCTGCCGTTTGGAGCCGCGTGAGTGGAGCTGGGCTGGCTGGGGGTCAGCGGCGCGGGTCTGAGCTTCCTGCGCGCGTCTGTCCCAGCTGGGTCCCGCCGTGGCGGCGCAGCTCACTCTGGAGGCGCGGCCTTGCCTGACGCTGGCATCTCACGCAGCAGGGCGGCACCAAGCCCAGGCCTCGCCCTGAAGGTCAAGGTCGGCTCAGACCGGAAGTGGGCTTCGCACCTCACTGCTGCGGCCCCAGAGGAAGGGGGGACTCAGGGGCAGCCGGCTCCACGTGCCTTGATCTTGGCTTGGATTTGGGGGGAGGAGGGTGTCCACAGATCCTGAACCCAAGTAGGACCAAGCCTTCTTTGGGTAGAAGCATTAAATGGCGCAGTGGTGTACTCCTGTTAGTGCAGAACTCTGGGAGGCTGAAGCAGGAAGATTCTAAGTTCAAGTCCAGCCTGGGAAACAACAATGTAGCGAGATACTGTCTCAAGATAAAAACATTGTAAAAAGGCTAGAGGATGTGGCTCTGGAATGCAAAGGCCCTGGGTTCAGCTTCCACTACCACACACACACACACATGCACACGCATGCGCGCGCGCACACACACACACATGCACACACACACAATGTGGGATGCCGTGGGGAAAGGGCCCAGTATCCAGGGGGGCAAGAATGGAACGTCAAGGGAGGGAGCCGAGGGCCGAGAAGAAAGGACAGACTCCAGGGCTCTCCTGGGCCGGGGCCTGTGCGTGCAGGGGAGACAGTGCAGTGTCTGCGGTGCGGGGCTTGCAGAGCGAGTGTCAGGGCCTGTGAGGCGTCCGGGGCGAGGCGAGCGGACTCGGGCTGGGGTTGGAGACCTGCATCAGAGAAGCCGGGGCAGAAGTGGAGCCTGTAAGAGTTTGGTATAAACTGCCCCCTCGGTGGCAGGCAGGGGCACATGCCTGGCATCCCAGCGCTCGGGAGGCTGAGGCAGGAGGATCGCTGTGAGTGGGAGGGCGGCCTGGGATGCATAGTGAGTTCAAGGCCAGGCTGAACTACATAGCAAGACACTGTAAAAAAAAGAAAAAAAAAAAAGGATTGTTTTTCAAAAGCTAACAGGTCAACATCCTGAATCATGAGGGAAATGTAAGGCACAACCACAACAGGATATTTCACAGCCAGGAGGCTGAGCACAGTCACTTAGAAAGGAGGCTGCAGGGATAAGCAGAAGTCAGAGCCCTTGTGCGTGGCTGCTGGGATGCAAGATAGGATGTAAGATAGGGAAAACAGTGTAGCAGTTTCTCAAAAACGTGAGCCCAGAATGATCCTGTGACCCAGCAATCGCACTCCTGGGCATGCACCCCACGGAGCTAGAAGCACACACTGAAACAAGGACACGCACATACATGGTTGCAGCAGCTCTGTCACCATAGCCGAAAGGTAGCCCAGCCTGAATGTCTGTCCACAGGCGATTGGATAAACAAAATGTGTCCTGGCTGGCCAGTGGAATATTATTCAGCTACCAAAAAGGAATTGGTTTCTGGTACATGCCACAAAGAGGACAAACCTGAAAGCCTTACGCTCAGTGAAAAAGCCATGCACAGTCCCGATTAGCTTTTCCTGATTGTAGCAACAGATTAGGCAGAGGGTAGTTTCGGCTCCTGGCTTCTGGGGCTTCTGTGGTCTCTGCTGCAGTGCCGTGGGAGGAGGTGATGGAGGATTTTAACCTTGCAGCAGCCAGGAAGCAGAGAGTGAGCAGGAGAAGGGGCGAGGGCCCTGTGTCCCCATCACGGCCCCAGGGATCTCCAGCCATCCCCACTCTTGATGGTCCCACCGTAGCCACTTAGCTTAGTTACTACGCATGGGCGTCAGAAAAGCCTAACACAGGATTGGAGAAGAATGAAGCGGCCTGTTAACCTTGGAACCGTAAAGGAAAATGAAACAGCCCAGCTGGCTAAGGACTCATGTAAGCAGCAAGCCAAGCTTCGAGAAGGGAAGAAGCAAAGGCCGAGCTGAGGACAGAGAGAAGGCCTCGCTCAGGCAGGAGGAAGCATCCTGGGCAGAAGACGCCGAGCCGGACTCGAACGGCCTCTGCCTGTCTCAGATCCGCAGAGAAGTGACACGTAAGACACTCCGATTCCTTTCCGACTCTGGAGCGGGCCCCCCTGCTCTGGCTGCCTGCGTAGGGCCAAGACTAAGAGCAAGTGGGTCTTCTCTTCAGAATCTCAGAGATGGGGTGCCCAGCCCTCGGAGGGTCACCCATTTGTACGAAATGGTCAAGCTATAAACATACAGAGAGGGGCAGGCTAGGGGGAGGGGCAGGGAGGGGCACAGAGTGGAAGGAGGAAAACACCTTTTCCTTCCACCGTGGTCCTTGGGTCAGATAGATCCTCATAACAAAAGAATGGAGAGAAAAATAAACATTCATGGACAGATGTATCTCAACGCCCAGAGCAGTGAGTAATGGGACCGAACTCCGGCCTAGATAGCATCTTCTGTGCAGAACAGAACATTTTTAGGGCAGTGACAAGACAGGAGGACTTTGAGTCTCCCGGGAGTGGCAAATTATGGGAAGGCAGAAAGATGGCAGATAAAGCACTGGGTGGGGTGGCGCACGCCAGTGATAGCCCCCACCCCCGCCTCTAGGGATCTGTGAGTTCAAGGCCAGACCGGGCTACATAGTGAGACCCTTCTCGACCGGGTCAAACCAAACCATAAAGAAACAAGAGTTCCAAAGGTATTTACAGGGATCGAATGTCTTTCCTGGTAGACAGGGGAGAGATGCGTAAATCTGTGTTCTCCTTGTGGGGGAAATAGGGGAGGGGAAAAGGGCTTTTTCTTCAGATCAAAATAATCCTCATGCCAGACGTGGTGGCTCACGCCTGTCTTCCTAGCACTCGGGAAGCAGAGGCAGGAGGATTGCTGAGTTCGAGGCTTGCCTGGGCTACAGAGTGAGCTCAGGGCCAGCCTGGACTACAAAAGGAGACTCTGTGTCAAAAAAAAAAGAGGCTGTAGTTCAGTGACATTGTACCTTCCCGGCAGCATTAGGACCTCAGTTTAGTCCCTGGTTCCACAAACTAAAAAAGGAAAAAGGGCTGGGGATGTAGTTCTGTGCAAAGGCCCTGGGTAAAATGTCTAGAAGTGGAAAAAAAAAAAAAGATGAATTTCATGTTCTGTGATGTATCTCTATTTTGAAAAGAAAAGGAAAGGGTATTAACTTTTGGAAAACTTTGATGGTTTTGATGAGATAATCCATGTATGTTGCACAAAATTCAAACATTACCAACTGTCATAAAGGTGAAAAGTTAAGCAGTCACCCTACTGGCCTTCCTGGGGCAGTGCTGCTCACTAGTTTCTTCTCTACTGTCGAAGTGTTTTTGTAACATCTAAAGATGCCTTTAATGATATTATGATCATACTTACTCTAGACGATGCAGAGAAAAGGAGAAAAATTACAAAAAGAAATCTCTTTGAGCTTGTGTCAGGTTACAGCATGTACATGTACATACAAATACATATATAGATATATAACAGACACACAAATAAAAAAGCCGGGTATGGTAGCACACGTTTATAATCCCAGCACTCTGGGAGGCTAAGGTGGGAGGATTACAGGTTCAAGCCATGCGTGGACAACTTGGCGATTTAGCGAGACACAAAAAGAAATCTGGGGATGTAGGCCAGTGTGGAGGCCCTCTACCACCACAAAAAAATAAATACATATTCCCACGTATAGACACACATCTATAGCTACAGGTACTGATACACGCGGATATATATGCATTTAAAGAACTGTATTTTTTGTTTCGCTGCCGGGGACTGAACCCAGGGCTTCGCACCTTCTGGGCACGCTCTACCCCTGACCCTAGTCCCCAGTTCCAGGTACAGCTGTCTAGCGATACAGCGTGGGTACTTGATTAACTTTGACATATTTTTTCGTCTTGCTCCATCCGCCGCGGTGCAATTGCACCAAGTTCCCAGGGTCCTCCGGGCTGTGCAGGCGGAGCGCGCACCCACGCGGGCGCCTGGTGTGTGCAAACTCGCAGGCTCCCCGCAGGAACACAGAGCGTCTTGAGGGGACAAAGGCCGGCCTCGGCGCCTGCGCAGAGCCGGCGGGGCGGCGCTTCCCGGCGAGCTGGCCCCGCCCACAGGCGCCGACATCCCGTGACGTCACACGGCGGAGCCGCCATGGCGGCAGTGAGTGGCCTCGCGTCGGCGCTGGAGTCTTACAGGGGTCGGGACCGCCTGGTGAGGCTGGGGCCGAGCGGGGCCGGCGTCCCGGAATCCGCTCCGAGGTCGGACCTGAGGAAACAGAGGCCGGAGAGGGGCGGTGTCGCTCGGGATCCCCCGCGGCCGGGCGCGCCCCGCCTTGGGCTCCAAGTCGATCCCCGGCGCCCAGCCCGGCTGGATTCGGCGTCCCGACCAGATCTCCGCGCGTGACAGGACCGGACCGGGCTGCACCGGCTTGTTCCGAGAGGGGACGCAGGATGTTACGGGGCTCCCCCTAGGGCTGGACGTTTCAAGGCAGCCGAGTCCCTCGTAGTTGAACGTGGACGTTAGTCCCTGAGGTGGGGCTCTTACCGCGTCCTGACCGGCTTTTTGCCGGCGCACGTGTCAGTGGTGCCAGGAAACGTGTGTGCGCACGCGCGCGCAGTGCTGGTTCGCATTTAGGCTCCTGCCAAGTCCCGTACGACTGAGCATGGAGGTTTTCCTACCCTCGCCTTTAAATTAGACACTCCAATTGCCGGCCTTGAGCCTCACGGTGGGTCTGGAGAGGGTTACAAGTGAAAAAGAATGTAACAACACAGAGACGCCTTTTTTGAGTAACGGATGAAAAACGGAAGCTCGAAGGAAGTAGAACCCGACCCATTTCAGGGCGCTCCGATTATCCATTTAGTGGGTCCCTTTGCACTAAAGTCATTCACTCTGCGCCGCTCTGTCCGGTGGGTTGAGTCGAGATCCGCTGCTCCCCGCTTGCAGGGAGCTCCCCGCTGAGCTCAGGCAGGTTGATTAAATCTGTATTTCCACTTTCTCCTCCGGCCTGCGCCAGGACTCTCAGACTCTGCACCTTTTGGAAATGGTGTCCTGTTCTCCATTTGTCCTACCTGCAAGTGCTTTTTACTGCAGTGCCGGGATTGAACCAGGGGCTTTTGCTCTGAGATACATTCTCAATCTTTTTTTTTCTTTTGAGACAAAGCCTCTCTAAATCCCTAAGTTATACCAGGCTGGGTTTGAATTTTGCTCTCGTCCTGCCTCAGCCTCCTGGAATACTGGGATCGCAGGCGTGGACCACTGCACCCAGCTTTTTAAAACTTCCAGCTTTTGTTGGAAGCTTGTGGGTTTAGATGCTTCCATACTTTCACCCAGGACGGGAATGATCTAGCTTCGTTCGGGAAGAGCCGTGGTGACTGCTTCTGGTTTCCCGCAGATCCGAACGCTGGGGTATTGCTGCCAGCTGGTTGGCGGGGTCCTGCTCCAACAAGGTCCTGCCAGGTCGGAAGTGGGGACGCGCCTGCTGGCAGTGTCAGCCCAGCTGAGTCACTGCAGGACCGTCCTGCGACTCTTTGATGATCTGGCCATGTTTCTGTACACAAAGCAGTATGGCCTGGGGACAGAGGTACGGCCTGGGGACAGCGAGTGTGGGCTGGAGGGAGGGGGCGCGGGCTGAGGAGGTCTCAGGGTTCAGCCTTGCTTGGTCCAGTGCTTCCTGTTGGACAGTTTATTATCTTTAAAAAATTTTTTTTGAGACAAGGTCTCACTATTTAGATCAGGTTGGCCTTGACCTCAGGGCGATCCTCCAGCCTCAGCCCAAGTGCTGGGATTACTGGTGTGTGTAATTTGTGTTTTGATTTTACTTGTTTGAGATGATCAGATATTGTCATTTTGATTTTAATTACTTCTACAGTTCTGGGGATCAAATCCTGAGCTTTGTGCATGCTAAGCATGGGCTCTGTGACCAAGCTGCATCCTCAAACCCTTGATTTAAATTAAAAAAACCAAAAACATGTTTGCAAGTCCTTAGAGTATATAATAAAGTTTTCCTCCTTGACCCTCTGTGGCCCAGTTCTGAGGCGGCTATGGTGGTGGTCTCTCAGGTGGTTTCCCGTGGCAACACAGGCAGATACTACTGTGGACAGAAACAGCTGTCATTCTTTTTTTTTTTTTTAAAGACAGGGTCTTGCTTTGTAGTTCAGGCAGGCCTTGAGCTCACTATGTAGCCCAGGCAGGCCTCAGACTCACAGCAGCCCTCCTGCTTCTGCCTCCCCAGTACTGGGATGACAGGTTTGACCTACCACACCTGGCATTCGTGGTATGTGGTACTGATTACCGGGGGTGTGAGTCACCATGTAGGGTGTTGTTGTATGTGCTTACCGGGAATCGAACCAGGGATCTTGAGCTTGCTAGGCAGGCGCCGGAACCACTGAGCTAAGTTTCCAGCCCACCTTGTTACTTTTGAGACGGGGTATTGTTAAGTTCCCCAGGCTGGCCTTGAACTTGTGATCCTCCTGCTTCTGCCTCCCAAAGTAGCTGGGAGGACAGGTACATGCCACCATGCCTGCCCCCCTTTTTTGGTTGTGATTTTGAGACAGGGTTTCACTGCGCAGTTCAGGCTGGCCTTGGACTCGGTGATCTCCTGCCTCAGCCTCCCGAGTATTGGGATTGCAGGTGTGTGCCACCACACGAACAGGTGGTGACCTTACTGGACCCCTGTGGGACTTAGAAATATTCCTAATACTTTGCTGCGTTCGGGTGCCTGCTTCCCCACGCGTGGTCTCTGCCGCGTTCCCCTGCGATGGCAGAGGGCCGGGCCTGAGTGTCACGAGAGAGCCCAGAAGCCAGGCCTCAGCGCGTCCCGTCGCTCCAGCACTGTGGGCCCTGCCTTGCTGGGCAGAGGGAGTCCTAGAGCTTGGGGCGGGGCGGGTTGAGGGAGGCTCGGTGCACAAGGCCTCGGGTGACCCCAGCACTGCAGGAACAAACAGGGAAGACGGGGAGCCGCTTGGGCAGATGTCCCAGGCCTGTGCAGGGCCAGGAGGCCGCGTGCGCTTTGTGCCTGGGGCCCTGTCCCCCCAAAGGCAGGCAGGCGACCTTCCCTAAATGCCGGCCTGCCTGCCAGTCTGTAAGGTGGGGACGACGGCTTCTCCTGGGCCGGGGACAGGACACGAGCTGGGCAGTGTCCTCGCCTGTCTCAGCTTCCCGCGCAGCTCCTGCACTGCACACCTTAGACCTGTGCGGGAGCTGGAAGGGGCCCAGAAAGAAGGCTGCGTCGCAGCATGGCCGTCCCTGGGAATGTGAGGCCTTCGCCAGATCGCAGAGCCAGGCGCCCACCCCAGACCTGGGAGGCAGAAGCCTGTGGGCCGGCGTCCGGCTGTCCTGCCCCACGGGGGCCGGGGGCTGAGCAGAAGTCAGGCCTGCGTGTGGCCCGGGGCCGGCAGCCTTTCTTCCCCGGGCCGGGGCGGTGGCGGGGAGAGTCCTGGCCGGCGTGCGCAGTCCTCACGGGGCAGCGGGCGCTCCGACTGCAGCCCTCCCTCCCGGCCCTGCAGGAGGAGGACACCTTGGTCCGCTGGTTGTCCGTGCTGGGCAACATGGCCGACCAGCTCTACTACCCGTGTGAGCACGTCGCCTGGGCCGCCGATGCCAAGGTCCTGCATGTGGACTCTGCCCGGTGGTGGACGCTGAGCACAGCTCTCTGGGGCCTCTCCTTGCTCCTGGGGGTGGCCAGGTAAGTGGCCTGGCAGAGGCTGTCGGCGGGTGGCGTGTGGCTGCCTCCTAAACCCTCCGTGGCTGTCCTGGCGACTCGCTGTTGGTTCCCGGTGACTGTGGTAACGAACCTTTAAACAGCACAGATTTACTGTCCTCCAGAAGGCTGTTTCAGTCCTGGAAATCTGAAACAGGCCTCCAGCTGTGCAGGGCTGGTCCCTCTTGGAGGCTGCAGGGGAAAATCTGGGTCCCGCCTCTCCCTGCTCCTCATGGTACCCTCGAGTCACAGCCTCCTGAAGGCTTGGACGACGGGTGTGCACCACCACCCCTGGCTTCCTCCCTCCATCCTCAGAGCCAGCAGCACAGACTGCAGTTCTCTGAAGCTCCTGCCCCCTCTTAGGACCAGTGCGACAGTGCGCCCAGGTCACCCAGTATCATCTCCCATAATGGTGTCCTTCACCGGCCCCTCGGGCACATCGGGGAACAGTGTCAGGTCCTGGGGGGCGGGTGTGGGGGTGCAGGTATCCCAGGGAGCAGCCCGGGAAGAGATGACTGGGGCCGGGAGGGGAGCAGCACCCTGAGAGCACACAGCCAGGCACTTGCGGACAGGCGGTGGCCTCCCGCCCGGAGTCTTTGCTCTGCAGCCCTGCCTGGTGGCTTGTGCAGCAGCCCCACGGAGCCTGCGGGGTCGTCCTGCACCCGAGGCCGAGGCAGGGCGTTTGACCACGCCTTAGCAAAGGCCCATCTCAAAATTTAAAAAAGAGAAGAGGTGGGACTGGGCCCCCATAAAGCAGAGGCTCTGGGACCAGCCCCCAAGATGCAGTGGCGACACCACGCCCCACCTCTGTGACGAGCCGTGCGTCCCGGCGCGGGGCGCCGAAGTACCTGGCTGCGGCTGTGCCGCACGAAGCCCGGCCCGTCTCCCCAGCCCTCGCCGTCAGACGTCAGGCCGTGCGGGCCTGTGCTCGAGCAGAGGCCTCCAGCAGGCCGTCACGCCACGGCCTGGGCTCGGGTCGTCTGCGCGGACCCTCCGGGCCCTGTGCCCGTCTCTCTGGTGTTGCAGGTCTCTGCGGATGGTGCTGAAGCTCAGGCGGAGTCTGCGGAGCACCGTGGTTGGCATCACCAGGTGCGACGCCTGGGCCTTGCCAAGGAGGCGCCAGGAGGGTTCCGGTGACGCCAAGCCGTGTGCCCAAGGGCTCCGGGTGCCTCTCACAGGCGGGGAGCCCGGGTTGCCAGAGCAAGGGCTCCTGGGTGGGGCTTCACGGCGGTGCCCCCGGCAGGCAGTGTCGGGCCGAGGACAGTGGCCGCGGTCCATGTCACCCCCTTGGTAAACTCGGCAGCCCCACCCCATGCCCCTGCCCATCCGGGGCGTCTGGAGGATGGTGTGGGGTGTGGCGGGCGGCCCTGGGAGGGCTGTCCTCAGTCCCTGCTGCCCTCTGTCCCCACAGCCGGCTGCCCCGGAGCAAACGGAGGGCCATGGCGGCGCAGATGCAGGCAGAGGTGCTGACGCTGATCAGCAACCTGGCCGACCTGACCAACGCCGTGCACTGGCTGCCCCCGGGGATCCTGTGGGCCGGCTGCTTCCCCCCGTGGCTGGTGGGCTTCATGGGCACCATCTCCTCCCTGCTCAGCGTCTACCAGGCATCCCAGGCTGGCGGCCGGGCCGAGGCTGACAGCCCCTGACACAGGCCGGGAGCAGGACACGGCTGACCCTGGCAGAGGGACGCAGGCCAGCAGCGGCCTCTCTGAGTAGCTCTGTGCTGCTCACGCGATGATGGCGGCGGGCAGAAGGGCGGCCAGCATGACAGCGCCAGGCCCCGCTGCGCCCGGGCCACTGGGCGCCCTCAGGCCCCGTGGGGAGTGCCCTGGGGCTGCGGAGCCCAGGCAGGGCTCACAGCGGGCGGCCCACATGCCCTGCGGCAGGGGCCAGGGCCGTGTACTCCGCCTCCGCCGGGTTTGGGAGAGCTGAGACCCAATTAAACATCCTGGTGCTGGTGCCTGATGCAGCGTCACATCATTCCGGCGGTGGCTCTCGGGCCTTTGATGCCACAGTCAGGAGCCACTCCTCACCCTGGAGGGTCGCTCTCCATGCCAGGCCAAGCTGTTCCCTGCCTGTGCCAGGGTGTGCCTTGGGCCGGGTCTGCTGGCCCGTCAGAGTGTTTGTGGACTCCAGGCTGGGCCAGGCCACACACGCCAGCATCTCTGAAGATGTGTGTGGCTCCCGTGTCCCTGGACACAGTGCGGTGGTCTGGGACAGGTTAGCTTGGCTGAGCAGGGCCACTAAGGAGTGGGGGGTGGGGCCCTTGAGGGAGGCACCTGCCTGGCACCAGGAGGGAGGAGCTGCCACACGGGGGCACTGACTGGGCTAGAAGGCCCTGGACGGCCAGCATGCAGCCGGTGCTTCCAGAGAGCCAGCTGACCAGCTCTGGGAGTGTAGCCCTGAGAGCGAACCCGGGAGCGCTGTACCGCTGGATTCCACCCCCTACCTGGACTGGGTCTTCCCAGGTTGCCCAACAGGGAACTGGCCTTGTGACCCTCCTGCCTCAGCCTCCAAGTCTCTGTATCTTGTTCTGTCCCAGCACAGTGGTGCCCTCCCTGCCCCTCCCTATGGCCGTGTCCCCACGCCCGGATCAGATCCCAGAAGGACATCCGCTTCCTCAGGGTCCTCTCAGACACTTTTATTGCTAGGATCTGGACTTCAGTTCTAGGCGTTCCCGAAGTGCCTGTGGTGAGGAAGCGGGATCGCTATGGAAAGGACTGTCAGGTGGGCTGGGACCAGGGCCACAGGCGTAGAGCGACGCTGCCGGCTCTGCAGACGGATCAGCTCCACAGGCGTGACGGGAGCCCCGGGCGGCTTTGCACCACGGGGCAGAGCCCTGAGAGCCCTTCGCGACAGAGCAGAACTCCAAGTCCCTTTTCTAAAGTGCTCTGACAGCTCAGTACAAAAATATACAACACTGACTCGAACGTGGCACAGACGACACCTGGCGGCTGCTGGGACGCGCAGAACGCAGGACAGCGCTGCTGGTGGAAGGACGGGTAGGACGCAGACTCGAGAGATTCTCAGGGACCCGGAGCCTGGGGCGATCGGGGTGGGCACCAGGCTTAGCTCTGGCCCCCGCTGGGCTGCCACCCGCTCTCGTGAGGAGGACGTGCCTGCTCTTCTTGCGCGTCAGGACAGCATCCCCTGCTGGGGGTGGAGCATGACTCGGGCCTGGCTGGGCCCAGGGCCACCTCCTGGGGGATAAGAACTGCAGCTGCCACCACCCCGGTCCCGAGGGGACCCAGGCAGCCAGGTGGGAACGAGGCTTGGGAAGGGCCCCACCCCGTGCCAGATGGCCAGCACTCGGGCCTGGCCGTCCAGCCCGTCCGGCCCCGCAGACACCTCTGACACCCACTCGAAGCTGCAGCTCATGCCAATGGGGCTTCCCCAAGATGAACATTTGTCCTCGGGTGGCAGTGTCACCATCTGTCCCTTCTAGCAGCCGGAGGACTGAGGACCCTTCCTGGGATGAAGCTACCCTGGCTACAACTACCCCGATGGCCACAAAGCAGTCACAGCCTCTGCCAAGCAACTGGCAGCGATGCCCACTCAGCCTTCAAAGTGGGCTTCCGCACCCACACTGCCTGTCTGGACCCCAAGGACCATCCTCAGTGCCTGCCAGGTGGCCTCTCTACTCCACTGGCTGGGTGCTCCATGACCAGTGGGGGCCTCTGTTGTGCCAGGGTCCTGCTTGGCTCCTTCCGGTGCCCTAGTGAGTCCTGCGGGCTGGCACAGCCCCGCTGGGGCAGCAGCTCCTCTGAGCTCTGGCCCGTCCCCAGCCCTGCAGGGACCCCCTGCTCCTTGCTGCCTGGGAAAACCACTGGGAGTCCATGTCTCCCCACTTTGGGTTTAGCTTGGGTTCAGCCTTCCATGAAAACTTCCTGATATATACAAAGAGTGGAGGGAACTACCCAGGCACTAGCGCTAATCCTATAGCCAGAGCCAGGAGACCCAAAGCACCAGGCCGGCCTGGCCAGGCGAGTGCTTGGGCGCAGAGGGCAGCTGGGCTGACGGTCACCCTAGAAGGCCCCCAGGACACAGGGTGGGGGGGACTGGGAGGGACTGCACCCGGAGCCTCGGCCTCAAAAGAAGATGACGTCTTCCTTGCTTGCTTCCTCGGTGGTGAGCGGCGAGGCTGGCAGCGGCGAGGGGGACGGGGGCACGGGGGGCAAGGAGGTGGCCCCAGCCTTGAAGGAGGTCTCGGGAGAGACGTCGGCCGGCGCTGGGCTTGGGGCCGGGAAGCCAGGGTCTGGAAGACAGGGGCACACGGGGTCAGGCCGTGCGAGGGCGAGGGCGCCCCACAGCTGGGCAGCGGGCTCACCTGGGGCGGGCGCACAGCTCTGGCTGCCCGGC
This sequence comes from Thryonomys swinderianus, assembly GCA_004025085.1. Classification (NCBI taxonomy): domain Eukaryota; kingdom Metazoa; phylum Chordata; class Mammalia; order Rodentia; family Thryonomyidae; genus Thryonomys; species Thryonomys swinderianus. The sequence goes on along the minus strand of PVIC010007972.1, from coordinate 36,941 downwards.
AGGACGGGGCTCGCAGAGCGGCGGTTCTTGGAGGCGTTCTCGTCCTTGCCCATGAACTTGTTGAGCAGCAGCTGCTGCTTCAGGTCGAAGGGACCTGGAAGAGGGAAGACGCTTGGACCTCGTCCCGCGGCACTCACAGCCGCTGGCGCCGCGTCCCCGCAGGCGGCCGGACGGTCTGGACATCGGGCTCCGAGAATCGCCTGTCACCTCAGGCCCCAGTGGCCACAGGCTCAGGGTCCCCATGCTGTCTGGGGGTGGCGAAGACCATGCCCTGGGCTCTGCGTCCCTAAGGGCCAGGCCTCTCACGCTCTGCACGTGACCGCGTCCGGCACTTGCCCCGCTTGGGTGCGAGGAGCCCCGAGTGGGACACGGACGCGGGGTCGATCCTCTTAGTTCTACCTCAAGACCAAGGGCCGAGGGGTGGCCGGACTACGCTGCCAGCTCCACCTTCTACTTGTCCCCCGTGCCCTCTCTGCCCCCTGGTGGTGCCTGTGGCTGGACCCCGGTGATCGCCCATCCTGCGGGCCCGGGCTTCACGACTGGGCTCACCTGAGCTCTCCCAGCGCTGGGCGCCCCGGCCCTTGCTGCCCTTGTCCTTGGCACCCTTGGTGGAGGCGGCCAGCTTGGTGGGGATCTGCTGCTGCACGGCCGTCGGCCTCTGGATCTGGTTGGTGGCGCTGAGCAGCTGGATGGGCACCTCGCTCTTGGCAGGCCGGCTGTCGGCCGGGGCGCTGTCCCGCCGGGCCACCTCGGGGCGCTCCACGAACTCCAGCCCCGCTCCAGACAGCTGCAAGGTCATCCGGGAGCCCCGGGCTTTGGCCAGCGCCAAGGGCCCCTCAAGCCCGTCCCCATGAAAGCTGGGACTCGGAGGCCGGGGCTGCAGGAGGACACACATGTGTCCCAGGCTGCTGCGCCCGCCGGAAGCTCTCCTGAGCGTCCCCGGGAAGCTCACTGGCCCTCCAGGACTCTGGACCCGTCTGAGCCTGATCCCGGGCTCCCAGTCCCGGCTCTGCGCTTAGCGGGGTCTGCTCCAGACCCAGGGAGCAAAACCACACCCATGTGTGCAGTCCTGCGGCTGTCAGGTACACACATGCTTGCACGTGATCACGTATCAACATGGCCACCCATGTTCGTGTTTGCACTGGCCGCCCAAACAGCTGCTCCTGGTTTTTATGTTTTGACAGTCATATGTAGTCTAGCTGGCCTTGAGCTCACTGTGTAGCCCAAGCTGGCCTCGAAACTGAGGCGACCCTCCTGCCTCAGCCTACAGAATGCTGGCCCACAGGCGTGCGCACATCAGCTCCCGTGCTCTCGCTTTCGCGTGCACGCACACTCTGGGTGGCCCTCGGCCTCGCACCCCGCGTCCCCCCACGCACCTCGGCCAGCGCCTCGGGTGGCAGCGCCCCGGGAGCCGTGTTCTGCTTCTTCAGCCTGCGCAGCAGCTCCAGGCGCTCGCGCTCGCGCTCCAAGGCGCGCTGGGACTCGCGCAGCCGCTCCAGGTCGTGCTGGTAGGCCTGGCGCTGGCGCTCCAGCTCCGCCTGCTCCTGCTCCAGCTGCGCGCGCAGCTGCCGCGCCTCGCCCTCGCGCTCCTGCAGCCGCGCGCTCGCCAGCTCCAGCTCCTGCCGCTGCCGCGCACACTCGCGCTCCCAGCGCTGCTGCTCCTGCCGCAGCCGGCTCTGCAGCTTCTCCACGCCCGCCCGCTCCTCGCGCTGCTTCTCGAAGTTGCGCTGCCGCTCCTGCTCCAGCAGCAGGTTCCCGCGCGTCGACTGCAGCCGGAACTGCTTCTCGCGCTCCTGGATGGCGGCCCGCTGCATCTCCACCAGGCTGTCCTGCTGGACGATGGCCGCCTGCGGGGGGGCGGGGCTGGTGAGGGCCAATCAGGGCAGGCCGCGCGTCTGGCCCCGCCCCTCCACGCGGGTACCTGCAGGCTCAGCAGCAGCTGGGCCAGGGTCTGGATCCGCTGGAGCAGCTGCAGGGCGAGAGGGCAGGCGCTGGGCTCCGGAGGCCCGGGGGGCCCTGCGTGGGGCCCCGGGGAGGCGCACAGGCTGCCACCTACCTCCGACTCCAGGACGGCGGGCAGTCGAGGGCCAGCCTCGGTGTCGGGAGCCTCTATCTGCGGGCACCAAACCAGAGCGGCCGGGCCCCGTTAGCCCGAGCCTCGCCCTTGCGTGGGTGGCAGAGCCGGAGCCAGCCTGGGAAGGCACTTACCTCCTCTGGGGACTCGATGTCGCCGCCGTCCCTGAGCTTTGAGTCCCCGCTGCTGGTGGGGCCCCGCCAGTCCCGGGGCCGGGGGTCGCTGCTGCAGACCTTCCTAGAGCTGCCGTCTGGAACCCGAAGCCAAGGGTGAGACTACGTGGGTCCCTAAGGTTGGGGTGGGGTGGGGTGGGACCTCTTACACCCCAGCACCCGGCCTGCTAGGAAATACGGGCTGCGCCGGCCACAGGTGGTGGGTTTAGTGGCACAGGGTGTGGTACACAGGGAGGGGACTCCGCCATCCAGGGGGCTCTGCGATGTTCCCACCCGTGACACGACCTGGAGCGCGCTCAGGCGTCCCGCACGCGTTCCGAGGGCAGCCCCAGGGGCTGGCAGGCGGCGGCGGCGGCACTTACTCCTGCCCGGGCTGCCTGTGCTGTCGTAGCCCCCGAAGGTCTCGGCCCTCCGCGGCAGGCCGGCGGCACTGCCTCCTTCTTCCAGCGGGCAGGTGCTGCTGCCCAGCCGCCTGCAGACCAGGCTGTGGATGCTCTCGACTGCGGACGGGACGGGGAGGGTGAGCCGCCCTGCGGAGGCCCGCGGGAGAGGCCCGACGCCTCACCGACCCTGCCCACTCCCGGGAGAGCGCAGCCAGGACCTGTGTGTCCAAGCGCCGCGGACACGGGTGGCCACGGGCTCGGATGAAGGACAGCCACGCAGAGGGCGGCCTGGGGGCGCAGCGTCCCGGGGCAGGGGCAGGGCGCACTCCAGGTGCAGTGCGTGGCCTCGCGCAGGGCAGGGCAGGGCAGGGCAGGGTGGCGCTGGAGGGCCGGCCAGGTGGCCTCAGGTGGCGTCTGCCCGCCCCGCTGCAGGACAGCCGCAGCCGACCCGGAAGAGCGCGGGCCGCCCCTGCCACCCACCAGCCGACACAGCCGGCTTCCCGGGCTGGACGCAGGCTCCCGGCCCGAGGGCAGCTTGGGCAGAGAGGCGGCCAGGGCCTGCGCCCCAGCCTGTCCGGACGGAAGCTGGCCACACGCAGCCTCGGACGACTGGGAGGCAGGACGGCACTCACTCTCGCTCATGGCGGACCTGAGGACCTGCTCCCCCTGCGGGGTCTCCGAGGGGTCGCCTCCGCGGAACAGGCCCTGCGCGGGGCTGGGGTCGTCCAGCCCACTCATCTGGGCCATCTCCAGGTAGATCTGCCGCTTCTCCCGGAGGCTCTGCGCGATCAGCTGGTCTTTCAGGCTCAGGCGCACTGCGGGACATGCGGGCGTGCTCAGCTCTCGGGAGCCAGGGCGCGGCACCCCGACAGACGCCGGCTCGGGGGTCTGGCCACTGCCCCGCCGGGGCGCACGGAGAACCTCGCAAGCTAAGGGTCTTCCGGTCTGAAGTGACCCGTGAGCCCCGCACGGAGGCTGCTCCCTGCTCGGCCCCTGAGGTGTATTTTCTCTCCTATGAGGAGGATCTATTTTACTTTATGTGACTTGAGGTGGAGACAAGGTCCCACGGAGTCACTGTGGCCCTAGCTGGGCTTGAACTTGCGATGCTCCTGTCAGAGCGCTGGGAGGCCAGGCGCGCCCGCCACACCCGGCTTTCCTTTATTCGACTGCTCTTCTTTCCTGGGGTGCTGGGGACACCGCCCAGGCCTTCCCGCACGGCCCCTCCCTGCGCATCCCCCTAAGGCTCGCGTTCGTCTGTGAGCCGCTAAAGGCCGGTCCGGCCGCACTTCTGGCTGTGCCCTCGCCACGCGCGATGCCGCACGCCTCCCGGGCCCCACGGCACGAGGGCCACAGACGCGGCCACGGCCTCTTTTCTTCCTATCGGCCCTGGCCCGCGGCGTGCAGTTATTAGCCACGGAAAACCCACAAAGCCCTGGCACTGCCTGCACTGCCTCCCCCCGGCCCTGCTAACCCGCGAACACTGACTCGTCCGGACTGCTTTGTGGTTGATTGCGTTTTCTAGACAGGAAATAGTGTCCTAGGCGACAAATTCTGTCGCCTCCTTCAAGCAGCACCTTAATCTTACCCTGTTTCTTCTCTTCTTCCCTGGCTGGAAAGCCCGGGATGAAAACAGCACGGGCAGCCCTTCTGGTTTCACACAGACTATCCCTTCCATTACGCCAGGGCCCTTGAGGCTGGCTTTTCAGGGCGGGAAAGAAAATCTTAGTCGAGAAAACACCTTTTTAAACCAGGTGTGGTGGCGCAGACTTATAATCCCAGCAACTGGGGAGACTGAGGCAGAAGGGTCACGTGGGCGGGGCCTGCGTCTGAGTCCAGCCCGCCCGGCAGGGCAGAATGGGCCCCTGGGCTGCTGTCACCGTGGAGGCACAGAGCCGAGTCTCCGACTCCCTCCCTCTTACCATGGAAGTCCTTGAATTTCAGGGCTCGAGCTTCAACCATCTTCCTCTCCTCCTCAGCCTCACTGAAAGGCCCCTCCTCCTCGTCGGGACAGCTGCAGGGAGAGGGGCGGAGGGGCGGAGGGCCTGAGCGCCTGCCGGCCGGCGGGTGGAGGAAGCACAGCCACCGCGATTGGCCGGTGGCGGGCGGGAGCGGGCAGAGCCCTGCGTTGGGCTGACGTGCAGGGCACGGGCAGGCGGGAGGCCGCTGGGCAAGGCCGGCTGGTGCCGCCATCAGGCCTCGCCAGTGCTGGGCCGAGGGAGGAGCCCAGGACCCCGTGAGCTGGCCCAAGGGCCTGGCCTGGGGGGGGAGGGTCAGAGATGCCCAGGGTGGGGTCTGTGGGAGGAGGTCCAAACAGTGTATCAGCCACCTGCTTTTCTCTTGCTTTTTGGTGGTACCGGGGGTCGAACCCAAGGCCTTGCACATGTCAAGCAAGTGTCCACCACCAAACACACCTCTAGTCACTGTTACTTTTAGTCTGAGACAGGCTATCACTAAATTGTCCTTTCTGGCCTTGAACTTGGGATCCTCCTGCCTCAGCTTCCTGAGTAGCTGGGTTTACGGTCACCGTGTCTGGCTTGTCCATCTATTTTTTTCTTTTTGTTTTGGGACAGGGCCTCGCTATGCAGTCCAGGATGGCCTCAAAACTCATGGCAATGCTGCCTCAGCCTGCAGGGTGCTGGGATGACAGGCGTATGGTTCGTGACCTGCTTTCTTCTCATCCATTTTTAAGAAAGAACACGGACAGAGCGCAGGACTAGAGGAGGAGGAACAAGGGGTCCTGGAGCCCGGAAGTGCGCCACCTGGTGGGGAGGGCCAGCCCTCACCTCTCCGCGGCCCGGCGGATGTGGGCCATCCAGGCGTTCCTGTCCTCTTTGGAACCGGTGTGGATCTCGTACATCTCGGGCCCTTGCAGGGAGGCGCTGATCAGAAACATGGCCTTCTCCTCATTGGCGACTTCCCGCACGATGAGCTTCCGCAGGGAGATGACCGGTGGCTTCGAGTCCTGTCCGGAGAGAGGGCGGTGGGCGGTGCCTGTGACCCCGCCGCTTCCCAGCAGCGCCAGGGCCCCAATGGTCCCGGGGGCAGGAGCGAGTGGGGAGTCGTTCGTGCCGTTAGGAGGGAGTCTTTGCAAACTGGAGGGAAGAAGCTGGACTACTGCAATGATATCCCCGTATCTGTTGCTTTTTGGGGGCCAGTACTGGAAATGGAACACAGGGCTTTTGCCGCGAGCTCCATCCCCAGCCCTTTTTATCTTGAGATAATTTCAATGGGTTGATCCTTGTAATCTTCCTGCCTCCGCCTCTTAGAGAGCTGGGATGGATGGTATGCTCTACTACACCCTGTTGCTTTTAAGGTATCAATTTAATGTGTTCTTTTTCCTCTTAAAAGGATCGGATTATGCAGTGATGCTCAAGGTGCCCTCAAACTCCTGTGCTCACATGATCCTCCTGTCTCAGCCACCCAAGTAGCTGGGACTACAGGTGCAGGCAATTGTTTCTTTTTTAGTATACAGTACTGAACGCCCAGATACGGCAGCATACAGTGTATATCAACAACAGTCCCTGAGCCAACTAGCACTCCCTCTCTGTTGCTTATCTGTCAAGAACGAGCACTACGGCCAGGCATGGTGCCCTTGGGTGGCTGGAACAGGAAGACTGCAGTGAGTTCAGGGCCAGCCTGGGCTACAGAGTGAGACCCTGTCTCAAGACAAACAAACAGGAAATCCACGACAAAAGAAAATAGAGTATTTACGCCTGGTGGAATACCACTATTCTGCCACAAATGTAAAATTTGAGTCATTTAGAGGAAAATGGATGGACCTTCAGACTAGTATTAGGTAAATAGGACGCAAGGCATAAACATCATATGGTCTCTCTTACATGAGAAGCCCGAAGCATCTATAACTTAAAGAGCAAAACAAATGACAGACAGGAATCCGAGATAGAGCTTTTGCAAACGGGAAGGAAACCAAGAAATGCAGGGGAAGCGAAGGGAAATCAAAAAGCAGGAGGATGTGATGTGCATGAACCTACTTTGCACGATGAACAGTCATCGTGCATTATAAACACAAGCTAATACACATTTAAAAAAAATTTTTTTTTTTTGAGACAGGGTCTCGCTTTGTAGTTCAGGCTGGCCCTGAGCTCACTATGGTGCCCAGGCAAGCCTCGAACTCAGCAATCCTCCTGCCTCTGCCTCCCGAGTGCTGGGATGACAGGCGTGAGCCACCACGCCCGGCACTGTGGTATGTGGTATCGATGGCTGATGGGCTTGAGTCTCCACGCCTAGCATTGTATGTGGTTACCGGGGATCGAACTCAGGACCTTGCGCTTGCGAGGCAGGCGCCGGAACTACTGAGCTAACCCTCCGGCCCCACATTTAAAAACATTTAAAAAGAACAGGAAGAACTTGAATGTAGGGTTAAAACACATGTAGTTGGTCACCAAAGACTGGCCCACAAAGCTCTGAGAATAGCACTGCTGGCTCATATGCGCCCTCTACAGGGGCTTCTGGGTTACAACGGTGGGATGGGGGAGTCACCGGACACAAATGTGTCATAGTGGCCAAGCAGAAACCCCGACACACAAGCACTGGGTCTTCGTGCCTGAGGGACAGGACTGAAGACGATGTTTGTGTTTGTGTGCTTTTCCAAACTAAGTTTCCGAAACAAAGTACAGAGGGGCTGAGATGAACAGGGGAGCGGGCTGGGAAGTGTCTTGAGGAGCTACTTTTATATTTTTGTGTAGTGCTGGGGATGGAAGCCAGGGAAGCCACGGGGCGACACCGAAGACCGCGAGAGGCCACCAGAAGCCTCTGGGTCAGTGGTGTGATTGGACAGCCCAGGGAGGAAGGACCGCCCCCTCCTGGTGACCCGGAAGCAAACGTGCACTCGGGAGGCCGGAAGTACAGGGCACCCAAGGCGCAGGCTGCCCCACAGGTCCCAGGTCCAGGGCCCTGTGTGAGGACGTCGGCTACGTACCACGGAGGCAAAGACGTACTTCTGATCCTTTTCCTGCAGCAGCAGCAGCACGTCAGTCAGCAGGACAGCGAGGACATCTGCCCGGACGGCACAGGAGACATCTCAAAGAGCAGCCTGAGGGCTTCGGGGCCACGCTGCTTCTGCCCGAGCCTGGAAATCGCCTTTCTAACTCAGCCCTTCCCAGCACCTTTCTGGGTTGCCACACCGAGCAGAGGGAAGGCTGGGGCTGCTTCCCTCGGACATCCATCCCTTCAGCGGCTCCAGCTCAGAGCAGGATGAGGTGATACTCCTAATCCCAGCACTCAGGACACAGCAGCAGGAGGATCGCCACCAGTGTGGGGCCAACCTGGCTACACAGTGAGTTCAAGGCTGGCCTGAACTACACAGGGAGACCCTGCCTCAGATCAGTCAATCAATCAATCCATCCATCCACCCATCCAACGAAAACAAAGATGATTCAGACCTGAACCACTTGGCCAGTCCAGGTTAGGCCAGGGCACCTGGGCTGTGGGTGCCCAGGTTGTGATTTCCAACTGTGGGCTGAGCCCCCGGCTCTGCTTGTCCTGGGGTGCTGGGACCTGAGCCTCTGCACAGCCACGTGCTGCCTCCTTCTTTGGCAATGCAGGGAGAGCTGGCCATGTCCCCTTGTGGTTTTGTGTGTAACCATCAATCTTAAAACCAGTTTCAACAGACCAAAGCGCTCATGTTGTAGCAAGTGCAAATACTACCTTTTGGGGACCAACTTTTTTTTTTGAGACAGGTCTCACTACGCAGCCTAAGCTGGCCTGAAACTCATGGTCCCCGTCTCAGCCTCCTGAGCGCTGGGATGGCAGTATGTGCCATCAGGCCCAGTGGGGATCCACTTCCAATAACCCTAATTCAAATGTCTTTAATTCTCTCTCACTGAAGCCTGTTGGTTCATTTAAAGCTTTTACTGCATTTTTAACTTTTTAATTTTGTATTTACTTGTTTTTATTTTTGCTCCATTGACTGAAGCCCCAGGGGGCCAGGAATCAGGTTTTGCCTGGTCAGATATGTTCAGCCTATTCAGCTTGGTACCAACCTAAAACACTGCTCACCAATCAAAGATTAGGTCTGATGACCTGAGGTGAGGCGCAGTGACCCAAGATGATGCCCAATAATTTAAGGTGTCACCACCATCCCAAGATAGCACCTCCCAATCCAACACAGTGCTTGCTGATCCACTGATGAAAGCACTGATCTCATACGGCATGCCACACATCAAGATGGCACACTCCACTCCAAAAGAATCAACCAATCCACACAGTGTCTGCCATTCCAAGATGGCGCCCACCAGTCCATCATGGCTGCCGGAGGCGGCCAGGGACAGAGCGTTACCTTTCAAGCGCCCTGATGTGCTCTTCCAGCACAGTGTGCCGTCCAGGTGCAGCTGCCGCTGCAGCATGTCCTCCTTGCGGAAAGTGAGGCCGTTTTTGAGTTTGCCGGAGGACTTCAGGTCCATTTTGCCTGCGATCTCCCGGAGGCGCTGGCCCTTCTCCCACTCGCTGACCTTGGCATCCACTTGTGAGATGATGTCTCGGATGAGGTTCAGGGCTTGGGTCAGGTCTTCGTAGTCCTCAGTGCCAGCTGCCACACACACAGTCACACAACATCCACGGATTTGATATGTACGGGATCTGTGAAGTGTGTTCCCGGGGCCACTGTCCTGGGGACCCTCTGGAATTATCTCCTAGCTCTAATTCCCGAGAAGCCAGCGGCTCCAAAAATCAACACAATGGCCCAGAGTTCAGCTTTTACCCCGAGAGAGCTCTGCCGTATGCAGAAGCTCAGGTGTGATTCAAGTGACAAAAACTGCCCTACCATAGCTCCTCCTGCCACCCATTCGGCACCCCCAGTCTCCCAGCTTTTCCTAAGAGACTCGCTCTGCCTGCCACAGGGCCCAAGAGCCAGCTCCCCCAGCTCCATGGACGTGGCTGGGCTGCTTTCCTGTTCTTCCGAAGCCTGAATCCACTGGTGATAACGCCAGTATGACCATCATGTCTGGCCCTGAAGAAGGCGTGGGCAGGCCATGGACCCTTTTTCCTCTGCTCTCTTTGGCTCAAGGCATAACTGTTTCTTGTCCCTGGTCCTGTGACACAGAGGTCATCCTGGGGCCTGTCTGGCCAACTCAGGAATAATCTTTCTTCATTTATCCAGGCCTCAGAGACTGATCCACACCTCTCTTCCAGCATGGCCTGGGACTCACAGGACTCACGGAGACCAGGTGAGACCTGTCCTGCCTTCTCTTGTGTTTTTTTTTTTTTTGCTTTTTGGATACAGGGTCTTGCTTTGTAGTTCAGGCTGGCCCTGAGCTCACTATGGTGTCCAGGCAAGCCGCCGCGAACTCAGCAATCCTCCTGTCTCTACCTCCCGAGTGCTGGGATTACAGGCATGAGCCACCACGTCCGGCATTGTGGTATGCTGGTGTTGATTGTTGGTGGGCGTGTCTCCACGCCCAGCATTCTATGTGGTTACCGGGGATCGAACTCAGGGCCTTGCGCTTGCGAGGCAGGCACCAGAACCACTGAGCTAACCCTCCGGCGCTCTCTTGTTTGTTTTTGGTGACAGGATCTTGCTGTGTAGTCTGGGCCACCCTTAAATTTGCAAGGTAGCCCAGGTGGGCCGTGAACCTGTGATCCTCCTGCCTCAGCCTCCAGAGTGCTGGAATTATTAGCAGGCGCCACCATATCCAGCTTAGTTCCTGCCTTCATGGTGCTGACCACTTCCCCGTTCTCCTCTCAGCAACCAGTGCAGTGGATTCCGAGGGGAGTCAAGGCCGTGCTCTGCGCCCCTACCTTCCGTGTTCTGGATGATGCGCTCCACCAGCACGGGGTACTTGGTGATGCGCTGAGTCACGAGGAGGATGCATTCCTGCACCCCCAGCCGCCTCACGATGGAGAAATTGCCGATTCTCTACCAAAGGGGAAACAGAAGGCCTCGAGTTAGCTTCTTGTCCCCCACTGGATCTGTGAACTCAGCTTCCAAGCCGCGGAGCCTGCTCTGTGCTGATCTGGGGCCCACTCACTGGACGCCCCTGCCACAGCTGGGGAGGGGAATGAGAGTGAGTCCCGGGGAGGCCCACACCCTGAGCCCTGCCCGCGCTCCTCCCCTGGCCCCGGGGTGAGCCTGGGCGCGTCCTCCCTCCCGGTGCTGGCTCCCTGGGATGGACATGCACACACCTCTGGCTGACAGCCAGAGACTGGGCCACTTGGACTCAGGTCCTGGCGGGCTGAGGGCACTTCCTGGCTTCCGCAGAGCGTGCCACACGTTCTGTGGGTTTGCCATCACCAGTGAGCTGTCAGTTTAGGAATGCTGGCGATTACAGAGACACTATTTTTTTTTTTTGAGCAATACGGGTCCTTTACACTGAGCTGTATCCCCAGCCCTTTTTTCATTTTGAGACAGGATCTTGCTGAGTTGCCCAGGTTGGGCTTGAACTTGTGATCCTCCCGCCTCAGCCCTTTCCAGGCTGTGCCACCATACTTGGCTATTTTTATGTGACACAGTCTTGTGTTTTACCCAGGCTGGCCTGGAACTCCTCAGCTCAAGTAATCTCCTGCCTCAGCCTCCTGAGTAGCTGGGCCAGTAGGTGTGCCCACCTGCTCCAGAAATGAATTTTAAATACCCATCTTTCTTAACTTCCAACTGTTAGTAGCTGAAGAGCTACCCTGAAATACCTACCTCTTCAGGGCACAAGAAACAGGCTATAGAGCTGCTTTGGTGCTTGGAGCCAAGAAAGCAAGGGTGCTGAAAAAGTGCTTGATGATGGACTATGTGTCCTTTCTGTGACGCCGTAGCCCACCTCAAACTCAGGGATCCTACCTCTGCTTCCTGAGTGCTGGGATCATAGGTGGGGCACCACCACACCCAGGGATTTTAATTTATTTTCATTTTGGGATTCTATGAGCAATTTCGCTGAAAAGTTCTGGGTCAGTTTGTGAATGAAAGTAAATTGAATGATGAAAATCACTATTACACCTTACAGTTTCCGGATTCCAAGACACTACAGTTCCGTGAGAAAAAAAAAAAAAAATCTACAGAGAAGGGATTGTAATTAAAAATTATTTTTTTTTACCTTGATCAAGTTTTGAAATTTCTTATTTTGCTGCAGCAATAGCTTGTAATGACTGACTGCTTCGTTGTGGCCACTACAAAACATGCTGTATTTCTCTTTCATTCTCTCCCCATTTTCTCCTGAAAACTAACGTCAAAGAGGGTAGAAATGTTAGCCGAACAGAAGAGGGAGACCATCAAGGTGCATCTCCGTTCACCCGCCCGTGCTGTGATAAAGACTGAGATGACTGCGCGGGGGCCTCCGCTGCATCCTGGACACTTAACCTGTGGCTGCGACCTTTTCGGCACCGGGGATTGGTTTCCGAGGAGACAAGTTACCTACGGGCTGGGGACGACGGTTTCGGGATAATTCAAAGGAGCAGGCGCACCCCACACCCCACACTCGCGCAGTTCAGAGCACACACGCCCTCCCCTGAGGATCTGATTGTTCCTAACAGACACATGGCTGGGGATCCCCACTTCCTGCGATCCAAGAAGACAATAAATTTATGCCAAAGAATGTAAGCAAAAGGAAAAGTCAAGTTAATTCTAATTTCACTTTGTTTGTTTTTTGCATTTCTGGGGATGGCACAGGCTGTGCCAGTCACACCTGCGGCCCCCAAATGCACTGGCCGAGGGCGCTCTGGGCTGGCAGCCCAAAGCTCAGTGGGGCACCGTCCTCTTCTCCGGGGCTCAGAGGCAGCCCCGCCCGGGTCTAGAGTTCTGCTTCTGTCAGAAGCAGCGGCCGGAAGCTTAAAATAAGAATCTGCCGGAGGCAAGCACAGAGGACGGGGCTCCGAACGGCTCCGCCAGCCTCTGTCCCTGGGGCAGGAGCTGCGCACAGAAGCGAGTTCTGGGTATCTCTGGTGGCACTGGGGATCCAGGCTGCGGGCCACCGGAAGAGAGAGCCCAGCCCTGTCTGCGTCCTCGCCGGGCGGGGCCCGTGGCGGCCCAGCCGCGCCCACCTGCCGCACGAGGAGGTCCCCGATCTTCTGGATGACATAGTTCCGCTCGCTGCCCTCCTCCAGCGCCTCCTGGCGGCGCTCCTTGAGGCGGGCCAGGAAGTGGCCGTGCAGGTGCAGCAGGTCGTCCGCGCCCGGGAAGAGGCGACTCACGGCCTCGCCGCCGAACTGCAGCTCCTCCTGGAGCGCCCGGGAGTAGACCTTCAGCATGATCTTCAGCGTGCGCACGTGGTGTGCCTCTGTCTGCATCAGCTCTGCGGGGACACCGGGGGACGGGGCCTTGCTGGCCGCGGGGCTGGGATGGCTCTGGAGGCGCCCACCTCAGCCCCTGGTCTTGTGGCTTTTTCAATTTAATTCTTTTTTTAAAAATTTACAAAGACACGGAGTCTTGCTGTGTTGCCCAGGCCGGCCTTGAACTCCTGGGGCCAGATCCTCGGGGAGGTGCAGAAGGGGCGCGAGCGAGCGAGCCGGGGGGGCGCTCACCGTACAGCACGCCCTGTCTTTTCACCACCTCGCGCTTCTGCTTCTGCGCGTAGGCTGGGTCCACGGCCAGGCTCCAGGACTCGGCCTCGAACTCGTGCGCGTCCGCTTCGATCTCACTCCTCAGTGAGGCAGTGTAGGGATCTGAGGGAAAGACGGGGGCTGCCAGGGGAGCCGGGCTCCGCGTCCCCACGCCCGTGGCCCTGGCATGGACCCTCCGGCTGGAGGCCGGTACTTGCCAGGGCAGCGGGTGACCGCGTGGAACCCCTGGGAGACCGGCAGCAACTGTACCTTCCACGAAGACGGGCTCGGCGTTGGAGGGCGCGACGGAAAGGGGGTCATCGGCCGCCTGCTTGAATTTTAAAAAGGCAGAATCGGCTTCATCCATCTCTCCTGTGACTGGTCTAAGGGGAAAAGACGGAAATGGGCCCCTCACACAACTGCGGTGCACACGCGCGTGCACAGCCCAATGCTGGGCAGGGCGGCCGGCTGCTCCAACGGGTTAGACAGCTGGAGAACGTTCTGGATTCCGGGGGAGCCCCTCCCGTCACCCAAAGGAGCCCCTTCTACAGGATCTGGGGGCCGCCTTACAGTCCCCGGTTAGACCCAAAGATAAGGGGCTCCCCTGCTGCCGACTCACTGGAGGCTTTGGCTTCACTCTCTCCCCCAGGGGTGCTGACTGAGATATTGAGGGACCCCCTTAACATCCTGCGAAGCTGAGGAGAGCATAGGCATTGGGGTGCAAGACTCCTGGCACGGTCCGGAGGACAGAGGGAGCCCTGCCCAGAGACCCAAGTGCCCCTCTCCCGGTGGCTCTAGACGCGCTGTGTACAGCGGAGAAAACACACACCCTTAGAGCAAGTGTTAATGGGGGTCTCTCCCGGGGGGCCTGGCTTACCCGAGTCGCACCCCGGTTCCAATGCCAGCAGGGCTGGGTGTTGGCTGGGGAGCCCCTTTCTGCGAGCCCGTCATGCCGCTGGCATTCCTGGAGGGGGCCGGGCTGCCATCGGACAGGAGGGAGCCCCGCGGCGGGGCGTCCTTCATGGAGGCTGCAACAGAGGCGAAGGCGGCGTTGCTGCTGAGGAAGCGCGCGGGGCAGCGGAGGCTCCGCTCCGGCTGGGGCCGCAGCGCCGACAGGACCCTGGAGGTCAGCAGCTCCCTGTCCAGGAAGACGTTCTCGCTCCATTTCCTGGGGCAAGAGCCGTAGAAGGCCAGCTCGGGGCGGCCGGGAAGCGCCTCCTGCCGGTCGCCGCCCTTCGAGTGCGTGTTCCCCATGGCGGCGCCCGGCGCTGCGCTAGGCTGGGCTGCGTCCTTTGATGCCTCGGCGGGTTCCTTCTAGAAGACGCAGCGACACTCCCCCTGCTGTATTGGCTGAAGCGGCGTGGCTGGACGCAGGAAATCGGTCCCCACTGTGACTGTTTAGTGTGGAAACTGCACCGCGTTTTCTCTTTTCGTAAAACAATTTTTTTAAAAAAAGGAAGGAAAGGGAAAAAAAAGCCTCTCCTGTGCTGTCTGGCGCTGGTCATTCCTGGGGCGGGAGGCGCAGCGGTCGCCTGTGAATAACCTGATGGTGAAGTGGGGTGCGGTGGGGCGCACGGCTGCCTGTTCCCACCCGGGGAGGAGAACCGCCTCTTCACGCCCTGGAGGCTCGACTCGATTCTAAAGTGACTGGACACCAGGCGACAGGCAGGGGCCTTCACAGCCTCGGCTCTTTACATCAAGGGTCTGGATGGAGGGGAGGCACCCCGCCCCGCCCCGCCCCGCCCCGCGGAAATGTTTCCTACTGATGGGAAAACGCAATCGTTGCTATTTGGTGGCAATGCCAGGGCAGAACCCAGCGCGGGTGCTGCTGGGAAGGTGCCCGGCCTGGGCCGGAGAGGTGCAGCTCTCAGCCTCAGCCTTCCTTCCCGGGACGGCCCCACAGGCCACCCGCGGACGGGCCTTCCCGGCGGGAGGGCTGGAGACCGCGCCCTCGGGCTGGGAGTCACAGGCACCCCGCGGCCTTCCCCGAACCCCACCAGCGGCAGGTCTGTCCGGCCCAGAACCCGCCAAGGAGAGCACGGGGCGCAAGAGGGTCACAAGCTGCGGCCCGTGGGCCGGATGTGCCCCGGAGCCCAGGTGGGAAACGCAACCCTGGCTGCACAGGGCAGTGAGGTGCCATGGGTCTCGCAGGGGCGACATCCTGCCCTCGGGCTGGGCGAGCCCCTCGAAGTGCGGACAGCCACGCCCGCCCCGTCCTCTCGGCACTGGCACCGCACCGCTCTCCTTTCTAAGGGGCTTTGCTACAGCAGCAGACGACAGCCTGAGGGCGCGCACGCTGGAGCCCGCCCGGCAGGGGAGCACGTGAGGTGGTCTCGGTGGTGCGACACCGGACCGGACGCGTTTCCCATAGTTCGTCCGCAGCCTCAGCCGGCAGTTGAGGGGACACTTCTTTGTGGATGTCACGGTTGTTCCTATGACTGCGGTAGGTGGAAGGAAGCGACGATGTGGCCCTTACGTGAAGACCTGTGCAGAGACAGCAGTCCTGCACCAAGCCAATGCGCTCCGGGCTGGCCACTTCCGGCTAGTTCCGTACCACGCTAAAGCCCAGCCTGAAAGCTATGACCTAGCTGGACAAGTCCTGAACTGTAGCCTCTGCTGGGCCTCCCGACAGCCCTCTCCTGGGCCCCAAGGCCGACCGAGGTCAGACGGAGTCCACCTCAGCCTCGCAGTGCACAGGAGAAAGCTGCCGGAAATACCACCTACAGTGGCCTATGCAGAGAACCCAAGCTGATGACAGGGGACGGACAGATCTCCCTCGTGCCTGTCAGGGCCATGTCGGAGTCGCCTCTTAGCAGGAGCCACACGAGTGGGCTCCCGCGGCACAGGGGGCGGAGTCGTCCCAGCGACAGCACAGGGCCCACTGGACCTTTCACACGCAAAGCAACCGGTCAGGGTCCACACCCCGCCGCCTCCTTCCGGGCAGGTGCGCGCTCCGGCCGTGACTCACCTGCCCCGCCCCCCACCGCCCAGGGCTCCGGACTAGGCCAGCTGTGCCCGGTGCCTGCCGCCTCCCGAAATGACTCAGGCCGCCAGGAAGGCTGAGAGCCACATCTCCCAGCCCCCGCCTGACCCCGGGGCCTCCTGCGGGACTGGGTGGCAAGTCCTGCCTCTGGCTTCCAGGAGACTGAGCCTAACCCTCTTCCGGCCCAGGAGGTGCTTCCGTGTTTGCAGGTCTTATCAGACCTTGTTAGAACAGGTCCCAGCCACGCTGAATACACTGGCAGCCTGGGGGCGGGAGCCGGCCTGCCAGCCCCGGGGAAAGCCTTGCCCCTGGGGCAACCGCGCTTTCCCTCACTCCATGAGTTCTGGCGTTGCTTTGCGTGTACAGGGCCAGGGCTCTAACCCGGGGCCCTGTGCATCCTAGGCAACTGGTCTACCACCGAGCCACGCCCCCACCTAGACGGCGTGGAGCTCTGGAAAAGTCTGGCAGCCATGAATACGTGAAAAGCCCCACACAGGGGAGCTCTGTGCTGCTGTCCGCCTCGGTCTGTGCAGCCACACAAGCTGTCTGGAGCCAGCTGTGCACACCGTGATCCCAGCACTCCAGAGGCTGAGGCAGGAGTAGCTCTGAGACTGAGGACAGCCTGGGGTACATAACGAGTTCAAGGCCAGCCTGTGCCTCATAGTGAGACCCTGACTCAAAAACACAAAACAAAATAAAACAGCCACTTGGGATGGGCTGAAGATGTAGCTCCGAGGCAGGGTGTTTATCTAGCATGTTCCAGGCCCTGGGTTCCATCCCCAGCACTACCAAGAAAATAAATAAATAAAATAAAAACGAGGACAGAAAGAAACAGGCACTTTGGAGTTCAATTAGCACGTCTGCCCCCCGCTGCCAGGCGCCATTGATCGGTGCTCTCCCTGCGCCCAGCGCCAGCGGCACAGTCGCTCCCGCCCCTGCTCCTGCCCCTTCGCAGGGAAAACAAGGAGCGGCTGCCTGACTGCGCCTGACCGAACCTTCTCGCCCGGTCAGCCGCGCTCCTCCGTGGCCCGGACGGTCGCCGGCTCTTGCGTCCGGCACGCACGCGTGAGCCCCGTCAGCTCTCGCAGCAACGTGAGGAGGGCTCGCGGACATCACACGCGCGGCGCTCAAGGGCACCACCTCCGGAAAGTGGGCACCACCTCCGGAAAGTGGGCACCACCTCCGGAAAGTGGGCACGTGCGCTGTGTGCGTTAGTTTCCAACTGCGTTTTCCCTCCGTGGCGGACTCTGAACCCAGAACCTCCGCGCGGAGCCACCTCCTCGGATCCACCCCTCCCTTCTGAGATGCGTCCTTGCTCAGGTGCCAAGGCTGGGTTCAAACTAGAAATTCTCTTGCCTCAGCCGCCCGGAGAGGGCCAGGATTGCAGGGGAGCGCCCCCAGCACCCGCTCACTCACTTGAAACTTCTATGCACCACGTAGAAGCACACTGCCTTCCAGAAACACCCACGTTTTTCTTTTCTTTTTTCAAATTTTTTCGGCAGGACTGGGATGGAACCCAGAGCCCCCCTCTGGGCTGCACCCTGGCCCTGGGAGTGTGAACTTCTAGGCAACGGCTACGAGCTCTAAACCGCAGATGGCGGCTGCCCTAACGGCAAAGGGACTGATAGTATTTTTCCAGGACAGCAGGGCCTCGGCACAGAAGTTCCTCGGGTTTTGTGCCAAAGGGCGCTGGGGGATGGGTCAGGCAAGTGGCATCCACAGGCAGGAGCGGCCTCCCGGGCCACACAGCGCCTTGAACCTTGGCCCAAGGCTCCCCGCTCCTTTTCTCATAAGAAGTCGCCAGCTGGCTGCTCTCTGTCCCTCGCAGACTTCCGTCATCGTCCTGAGCTCCCTGGCTCCGGAGAACTCGAGCGGGTGCCCGCGGCCAGCAGGAGCTCAAAGCAATTACAGCAGGTCGGATCCAGCTCACCGCTCCCGGCTCTCGGCCACATGAGGACAGACAGAATCGACGTGAAGATGACTCATTGATTTCTCTGCCTGCCTCATTTTGATCGTACAGGGGCGAGACAACGAATCAAAAGACAGGAGAAGAGAGAGAGGAAGAAATGCTCGACTCTGAGCCTAGGGGATAAAGGGAAACTTTCCGAAGACACTCTACAGTTTGAACTGTAAGTCTCAGTCAGGAACGGACCCCCTCAAATCAGTACAGGGGGCCCGCCATATGCGCAGATTCAGCGTCAGCGAATCCCGTCGATTCTGGGTGAAAAGTACTGGAATCGTGTCTATACAAACTTTGTTCCTCCACGTTACCCCTGACACAGTCCAGTACAACTCCGACTTCTATCCTGCGTGCACTGTCAGGGTTGCTTTAAAGTTCACGTGAGGAGAATAACTGTAGGTTCCGCACTAATGCTACAGACTGGCTGAATACAGTGACACTTGCCTGTCATCCCAGCACTCAGGAGGCTGAGGCAGGAGGATCGGTGTGAGTTCAGGGCCAGCCTGGACTACACAGTGAGATCTTGTGTCAAAAACTATAAAGAATAGGGCCGGAGATTTAGCTCAGTGGTTCCGGCGCCTGCCTCGCAAGCGCAAGGTCCTGGGTTCGATCCTGGTAACCACATACAATGCTGGGCGTGGTGACTCACGCCCACCAGCCATCAATACCACATACCACAGTGCGGGGTGTGGTGGCTCACGCCTGTAATCCCAGCACTCGGGAGGCAGAGGCAGGAGGATTGCTGAGTTCCAGGCCTGCCTGGGCTACACAGCGAGCTCAGGGCCAGCCTGAACTACAAAGCGAGACCCTGTCTCAAAAAAAATATATATATTATATATAAATTTATATATATATAATATTTATATAAATTTATACATATAAATTATTTTAACAAAGAGAAAAACTCCTGGCCTGGTGGCCAACCTGACAAACGTGCCTGTCGGTATTACTGAAAGCTTGGAGAGGTTTGCCATCATGCGCAGGCAGATACGCGGTGCTGAGGTCGGGGTGCTGGGGGGCATGGAACTGGCACCAGGGCCATGCGGCAGCTCCTGGGGGCAGGCGGGCTGGTCAGGGACTCGAGCACGGGGCCTGTGCCTAGGTTCCCAGCATCCACTCCGCGGTTCTCCTCTGAGGCTGGGCTGTGCCAGGACCTGCCAGGCCCTGGGACTCAGGATCCCTCCCTGGAAGCTGTTCCCCCCGGGCAGTGCCACCCTCCACGCCAGAGGCTGAGACTCAGGTTGGGAAGCCCGTCAGATACTATCTTTTCCTGCACCCCCAGGTTCAGGCCGCCATGAGCTCTGCTTCTGCCTAGCCTGGCCTCCCCATTTTTGCAGTCTGAGACACTCCTGTCCCCCTCATCTATTGCTACCATTTGCACCCTGTACCCCAAACACATGGAGGTGCAGCCGTGGAGGCTTCAGGGCCCAGCACCCCGCAGACCCGGTCGTGGTGCACATCCTGACCTCCCAAGAGCGAAGGTCACGCGTCTGTCACGTGCGTGCTGGCGTCATGTCAGAGGGGTCCTTGCCAGGAAGGACACAGGTAGGGTGGCAGTGGGTGGGGCAAGGACAGGGCCAGGGCAGACACCCAAAGACAAGGCCTGCAGGCCCCAGTGAGTGAATCAATTAGTGAATAAACAGTATTTAAGGTCAACTGTCACCCTGAGCTATTAAGCTGGGCTGTAAGTCCCTCTTTATACATAAAATCTCCATGCGCCAGTCTGGGCGGCCTGTGCCCACTGGGATCATCAGTCGGAAAGCCAGTGTGGCCCAGCAGTGGCGTCGTCCCGGAGCTTTCCTGGGGGAAGCCATGCCGGGGAACGGCCCGCGGAGCTGCCCGGAGCCTCACTCCTCCTGAAGAGGAGCTGTCTCCAGGCCCCAGCTTAGGCCCTGTTCACCCCCAGCCAGCTGTCGCCACAGACGCTTAAAACACAGAGCACTGAGGGTGCAGGACGTCGCCTGCTGCGGGGTGAGCTCTGGAGGTATTTCTGCTTTGTTATCTCTGACTCCCGCTCATTAACTCCTCCGCTTTCTTTCCTATGGTTATAGCTGGATCCAAAGTGTTCCCACAGGTCACAGGTGTTCAGGGACAGGGGTTCAGCGGGTGATGTGGGGGCATCCTGGTCATCCTTCATGAGTTCCCACAGAATGTGCGGCAAGAGGGCGTCAGGGGACACGGCCTGGGTGGGTGGACGTTTGTCCCCTGCTGCTTCCTGGCTGCCACAGGGCAAGCAGCTTTCCTCCGCCAGGCCCGCGTGCGTTGGGGCCAACCACGGACTAAGGGCTCAGAAACGGCGGGCTGAAATAGACCTTCCCTCCTGTGAACCACGAGTCCTGAGACTTCACTCTGGCAACAGCAAAGTGATAAGACACCTCCTTATTGTTTTTATTATTTTCTCTTACTTCTTTCTTCTGTACTGTGTTTATTCTGCCTGCGTGCGGACTTGAGCATGGACCCCACTACCCCTTTTGCTAATTTCTCCTTTTCTCTTCCTTCTATGAGATGGGCGGGATGTTCTGCAACTTTTCTGTCCTTTTTTTTTTTTTTGAGACAGAGTCTTACTATGTAGCCCAAACTGGCCTTGAACTGGTAGCAGTCCTCTTGCTCAGCCTCCCGAGTGCTCGGATTACAGATGCACACCACCAGGCCTGGCTCCGGGGCTTTTCTTCGCCCACGATTCCTGTACGAACAGCAGGGCAGGTGCCCAGGCCAAGGGGCCTGCAGCGGGTGGGCTGAAGGAGAGCGCACTCCAACCCTCACGCCCCACGTCTTCATGCAACAGCTGCTGCAAGGACACGCGCCTCTCCGCCCGGGAGGGGCTGGGGCTCAGGGTCCCCTTCTCGCCCTCTCCCTTGTTCTCTCTTCCCTTCCTCTCTTCTTTTCTTCTTTGTGTGCTGGGAATGGAACCCAGGGCCTTGCACACGGCAGGTGACCTCTCTACCACTGAGCTCCCCCACCTTGCCCTGTTCTTAATAAACCTCAACTCCAAGGTTTATTTAAGTGTGTGTGTGGGGAAATCTCCCCAGCTGAATTATTCCATTGTAAATATCATAGCTAGGCATAGTGGCACAGGCCTGTCATGCCAGCGCTCAGGAGGCTGAGGTAGGAGGATTGCTCTGAGTTCAAGGCCAGCCTGGGCAAGTGAGCTCAAGGCTAGCCTGAACTACATAGTGAGACCCTGTCTCAAAAACAAACAAAATACAGC
This sequence comes from Thryonomys swinderianus, assembly GCA_004025085.1. NCBI lineage: Eukaryota > Metazoa > Chordata > Mammalia > Rodentia > Thryonomyidae > Thryonomys > Thryonomys swinderianus. The sequence goes on along the minus strand of PVIC010007972.1, from coordinate 15,684 downwards.
ACCCTGTTTCCCTCAATTAATATCTAACAGTGCGTTAGTCCACTTTCGGTCACTGTGGTGAAATGCTTGAGGATAGTCAACTTAAAAGCAGGGAAGGTTTCTTTAGTGCATGGTCACATTACAGCCAGAGTACAGGGAGGAGGATCCTGCAAGGACACATCCCACCAATGACACCCCCAGCCATAGTCTGGGGACTACCCAAGGTCCAGACAATACTGAGTCGCACTGCAGCACCTCTGCATTAATGCCTCACACCCCGATCTTTACTGTGGTTTACTAAAGAAGTAACCAGGGTGAGTCTCACACACACACACACACACACACACACACACACACACACACACACACACACACAGAGACCTTGAACCTGCCAACTGGGTTCCCACCATGGCTGCAGCAGGAACATGGTAGACTTTTCACCCGCAGATGCCTGGCTGATAAGACACACAGATACGGACCCATGAAAAAAATGTCACCTCTGTCACTGTTACCTGAGTTTAATCCTTCTCCACTAACAGCACGAGATGAGTTTGAATTTGCAAAAAGAAAAATTAAGGTTAAAAAAAAGAAATCAAGAGCCAGGCACGATGGTACAGGCCCATAATCCCAGCACTTAGGAGGACTGCGACATTTTCCCTTTTATTTGGAGACAGAGTCCCACCAGGCTGGCCTCACACTTGTTTTGTGTGTGTGGTACAAGGGGTTGAACTCACGACCCGGCACTTGCCAGGCAGGCAGCAGCCACTGAGCCAAATCGTTGGCCCTGGTCTTAAACTTTTGATCTTCCTGCCTCAGCCTCCCAGGGAGCCAGGATTACGGGTGTGTGCCACCATGCCTGGTCAAATGTAAAACTGTTTCAAAATAAAAGTGAAAAGAAAAAGTTCGAAGTAGGTAGTTACAGTTTTTGATGCCACACAAGAGACAGAGTGTCCGGCTTCAAGCGGCCTGTTTCTGGGCCCCGCGGTCCGCAGGCCGGAAGCCCCGCGTGTGGAATCTGCCCCGTGCGCAGCCCACGGCTCTCCCTTTTCTTTTGCTACTGGAGCTTGAACACGCTGCGCTACCTCCTGCCCTTGCTCGAGGGGAAAAGTCCCCGACCTGTCAGGCCGTGACGGGTCACCGGGTGCAGGCGCAGCCCACGCAGCCTATAAAACACGCTCCGGCCCGGCGGGGAAGGTGCCGACAGGCGAGGGGAGCCCGCGTGCAGACGGGGCCTCCGTCTCCAGTATGACACTTCACACGCGCGGATATTCCCGGAACGCGCAGAACTCCGGAAATCTGAAACCCTCCGGTCCTACCGCCCAGGAGGAGGGTCCCGGACCGGCACAAGCCCCCGCCCCCGCCCTCCCCGACGCACAGGCGGGGAGCGGGCTGCTCCCCTCCCCTCCCCTCCCCTCCCCTCCCTGGCGGGTGGACGGAGGACGGAGGACCAAGCGGCCGCGCTCAGCCTGGTGTGCTTCCCCCGGGCTCCGCCGCCTCTGGCCGCCCCGGGTCCAGCCCCACACCGAGATGGCCACCTAGGGCCCCCCGCTGGCCTCCGGGGGAGAACAGAAGCCGCCCTCAGTCCCCCTCAGGGGGTGGCAAAGACGGCAGCGTCTGGCCGTCCCAGAAAGGCCCGGGGGCCGGGAGGGGCCGCCGGCCAGGGATCGAGTGCTGCCGGTGGGAGCCGAGGGCGCCTCAGCCCCGTCCAGCCAGGGCACCCTGGGGCCTGCGCACGGGCTTCTGAGGGCGAGTAGGAGGCTGTCCGGAGGAAAGAAGGCAGCGAGACGCCCATTCCAGAGAGGGAAGTGGGCGAAGCAGAGGTGCCAGAAGGCGGGAGGAAGACGGTTACGGCACAGGGGGCCGGGTGGGTGCTGTGGGCGGAGGCGGCGAGCAGGGAACACAGGCCAAACCTGAGGACCCGCAGGCGGGCAGGCGGGGCGGGCGTGGGCTTCGCTCCTGAGGGCCCGGGAGGGTGCAAGGCGGGTGGGGCGACAGGCCCGCGCCCCGGGGAAAGCTGACGACGGAAGCAGGAACCGTGTGGCGACAAAGCCCGGAGAAGCTGTGCGGGGGAGGGGCCGGCAGGGGCTCTGCTCCCACGGGGAGGGTGAGGGGTGGGCCCGGGCGACCCGCTGGGCCCAGGGGCGATCCGGGCAGAGACGCCCGGACCGCGGGAGGGGAGCGCAGGGCAGGGCTTTGGCTTTCACTCTCCCCAGTGTCGGCAGGAGGTGCAATCTACATACAAGGAACTGCTGCTGGCGCGAGCGAGGGAACGGCCTCCTGTCGGGCTCCGGGGCATGACTCCGGCTCCTGTGCCAGGGCCAAGGGACCGTAAGAGAGAAGTACCTTGACGAAGAACACAGGGACAGCACGACCACAGACGCTCACGAAGGGGGACGTCCAGAAATGCTTCAGAGAGCGGCAGGGACGCACGAGGGGTTCAGAGTGCGAGGGAGGGTGGTGAGAGGAGGCGGGCCACGCATCTTTCACCATAACTGTTTGGTTTTGGGACACTGTAGTTCAGGCTGTTTTGAACCCACTCTGTAGCCCAGGTTGGCCTTAAACTTACGGGGATCTTCCTGCCTCAGCCTCCCAAGAGTTGGGATGACAGGTGTGCACCACATCTGGCTTACAATAAATTTTTATAATTTAAGCATGAGCTATATTTTTCAGTCACTTTAGGTTTTATTTTAAGATAGGATCTTACCAATTTGCCATATTCTTTCTTTTTTCTTTTTCTAGTACTGGGAATTGTACCCAGGACTTCGCACTTGCCAGGCAGGCGCGGTGCCACCGAGCTACAACCCCAGCCCAAGTTGCCAACTTCTAAGAGAGGCCTGTTCAAGGTGACCTCAAACTTAGGACCCTCCCGCTGCAGCCCGGAGTAGCTGTATGTCACTGTGCCCGGCTGGCGCGGGCTGCGACGCGGGCTGCTGGTGCACGCCCTGGGTGTCCCCAAGGGCCCCCGCCGGGTCCAGCCACAGCTGACGCCCCCAAGGACGGGGGTCCAAGTGTCCCCTGTGGCCACCTGTCCGCAGCTTATTCTCGGTCCCCAGAGCTACGGACACCACGGTGCAGGTTACCTGTTTATTTCCAGGCCCAAACGCAACCTGAACTCTGGATCCACAGGAGGGTGGCGCTTCCCCGAAACGGAGTCAGACGCAGTGGGGAACTTCGCATCATCTGCTTACCATGGGGTGAGCGGGGCACGCGGGCGGCAAGCGGTCGCAGCGGCGGGGAGGGATGCCCTGTGCCCAGCGTCGGCACCTGCTCCCCCTGCCTTCAGCCGGGGGAGGGGCACGAGAAGGACGGCCAGGAGGGAACCGCTCCCGAGGGTGCTCGGGGCTCTGACCGGCGAGGACCGAGACAGGTGGGGGGGGGCCCAGCCCCCGGGCCAGCACGGTGCACGCCGGGGACCCCAAGTCTCCACGCCTGGTGAGCGCTTGGGAGGGACCAGGACAGCGCTGCAAGCGCACACGGGTTACGGAGAAGCCTTCACCGCGATGAAGCGCGGGGGGGGGGGGGAGCGTTGGTGTTTCCTTCACCGACTCTCCCTGGAGGCAAGGTCTCCAGGCTGCGCCCTCCGGCTTCGGCCTGGCCGGACCTCAGAGAAGGCAGCGGGGAGCAGCAGCGGGAGGCCGAGGGCTGAAGACCCCCCTCCAGCAGCACCTCTGGGCTGGGGTGAGGCGTCCCAGAGCGGGGTGGGGCGGGGACGGAAACTCAGGCCTGGCACACGGAGCGCCAGAAGCCAGGCCTGGGAGGCGGCGGTGCGGGCTGGCTGAGTGCCCAGGGTGCGGTTCAGCGTCACAGGAGCGGGGCGCTCAGGGCAGCTGAACTGCACTTGTGATGTCTTTCCGCGGACGGAGCGGGGTCTGGCGTTCACAGCCACCGGCAGAGACTCCTTACACCAGCTGAAGGCCCTGCGACATTTTCCCGAGCTGTCACGAAGCCCGACTCGCCTGTTCCGTATTTCTGTGGCCAGTGACTTGGGTGAGAGATTCTCAACCAGGGCGACTCTGGCCCCCAGGGCCACGTGGCGGTGTCTGGACACCTTCTGTTTTTCTGTGCTTATCAGCTGGGCCGCGGGGCCGTGTGCATGCTCCAGCCCCGAGAGGACCCTCAGGGCCTGCGGTGTCCAGCGCGAGAAACCTGCTTCAGGCACAGGAGCCTCCAGGCTCTGCGGCCCGCGCAAGTCTCTCCGCTCGGAGACTCTGAGGCGTGACTCTGGGGGTGCTCAGAGCTCCCATCCCTGAGGTCTCGGCTTCGGTGAGGGAGCCTCCGGCGTCTCTATCCCCACCTGATGTCTCCAGCGCGCTGCCCGCATGGCAGAGGGCCGGGCCTCCGGCAGCCTCCCGCAGAGACACAGCAAACCGCGGAGCAGCTCTGGGGGGCCTGGCCGGAGGGCTGTCGGCTCCGGGCCTCACTGGGTCTCAGGGCAGATTCGGGGCTGTGCGTTTTCAGGCCTCGGTGCTTTCTCCCTGGTGGACTCGACGTCCGGCAGAGGGAGGACGGGGCTGCGGTGGCTCTGCCCTCCAGGAGGAGCTGGGGCCTCCGAGGCTCGGCTGGAAACCCCGCCCTGGCGCTGGGTGCGGCCCGGGGTTCAGCGTTTGCCTGGCGCTCGGAAGCTCTGGGTTCCGCCCACGGCGCTGCAAAGAGTCGGAATCAAAACCCCAGACAAGAGCGCTGCGGGGTGAGGCGGGCAGGGCGTGCTCTGCCTCCCCCAGGCCTGGCGTCTCGTCTGGCCAGTCTCGGCCGCTGGCCACGTCAAGAGACATGCGGGCCACAAACACCCCTGACTCACGTTCCGGCTCTTTCTCACGAGATCCCAGCGTGTCAGGTGTGACTAAGGCGCAGAGCTCCTGTCGCTCAACAAAAGACAAACACCGCGATTCAAAGCCAGGCGACGCGGTGACAAGGAGTTCCCGAGACCAAGGACACCCCATGGCGCAGAAAAAGGCTCTCACAGGCCCAGTCGCAAGAGGAAATGTGCATCACACTGAAGTTAAAAGCTGGAAAATAACAAGTGTTGGCGAAGACATGGAGGAACCAGAGCCCCTGCACACTTCTTAGGAGCGTGGAGTGGTGCGGAGGCCGTGGGAAGGGCTGGCGCCCCTCAGAAAGGCCAGGACAGTGGGGTGTGGGGCGCAGGTCCACCACCCCCGTACACAGGAGGCTGTGGCAGGAGGGTCGCATGTTCAAGGCCGGCCTGGGCTACGATGCAAGACTCCGTCTCAAAAAACCAAAATAAAAATTAAAACAACGGCAGCAATGAAAACGAGGGCAGGGAGCTAAACAGGACACCGGTGGGATGTACTGAGCGCCAGAAGGAGCCGGGAAGGCGGCCGGCCTGGTGTGTGGCCTCTCCTCCTCCTCCTTTTTTTAATCGTATGTGTAAAAGGAAAGTGCAAGAGATGGAGACCCGCGTGGAGACGGCCCTGCACCCTGCAGGCCTGTGTGAAGACTGTGCCCTTGGGCTCCAATCTCGTGCGGTCTTGGTCTCAGGCTGGAGGGCCCCTCAGTGTCCCCCCAGGTGTTTCACGTGCTGAGAAGAGGACGTCGCGGAAGCCAGGTGTGGTGCTGTGTGCCTGCAATCCCTGCACGCCAGGAGGCTGAGGCAGGAAGGTTACAAACTTGGCTCAGCCTGAGCCACTTTAAGGGCATTGGCGAGATCCTGCCTCAACATTTAAAAGAAATGTAAACATCTGAGGGGGGGTAATTGGCTTAGTACAAAGGCCCTGGGTTCAATCCCCCATACAAAAACAAAACGAAACACCTGAAAAAAAAATGCATTGGGAGTAAGTGTTCTCTCAACCTGGTATGAAGCCGGATGCCTCACGGAGGGTCCCAGCAAAACAGCCCCATGCCCTGGGGCCTCCGGGCAGGACGGCCAGTTTTCCTCTCTGGCATCTTTTCAACAGTTATGTCAAGGCACTCGGGTGTGCAGAAGCTAAAGTGACAGGCTGGAAAGCACTGAAATGAAAACAACTGCTTCTGAAAAGATTAATTCAGGTGTAGCCATCACACATCCGGTATCTTCCGGAAAACCCAAAGAAGACAAAGGTGAAGGTGGGGAAAGAAGGCCAGCGTGGGCGGAGGAGGCCACCCGGAGGGCAGATGGGCTCACCCGACAGGGATGGGCAAAGCGCCGGCCATGGCAGCAGGCGGGGTGCGAAGATACCCAGAGAATGCCGGGGAAGAGCTGCTCTCCTCCGGTGCGCTGGGCACTGCACTTCTGGGCAAAGAGAGGCTGAACGGGCTTAGGGAGGTGCAAGACCTGGCAGCTTCCGGTCTGCACTTGCCCAAGGCGGACCTCCAGGAGGCCAGTCTTCCTGAAGCGGGCCCGGGACAACTGTGGGTCTTGCTGTGTGAACTCGGGTCCCGAACTCCATGCTGACCCCTGTTCCAGATCTAAAAGGATCACATGCAATCATGAATCCCCTACAAAGTGCAGCAGAGTGTAAAGATGGTCCCGGCAGGGAGAGGACGACCCGAGGGAGGGGAGGGCTTCCCGTCACCTGACCCGTGGCCTTCACCAAATTCACCAAGTCACACGGCCACTGCCCCAGGAATAGCTGTATGTGCTTCTGCAGAGGGCGACAAACTATGGCCCCAGACCCACTACGTGTTTTTGTAAATAAAGTTTTATTGGTATACAGCTATGAGCACAGTGCTTTGACCCAGTGAGCAGCTGCAATATGTACTGTGCAGTGAGCCTAAATATTTACTGGCTCTTACAGGAAATGTATGCCGCCGCCGGTCCCCAGGAGCTAACCGGTTTGTCCTGAAGGAAGCATCTGCTCCTAAAATGGAAATGCACGTGCCGGCACGGGAACTCCCATGGCCACACCTGACGGGCAGAAGGCCTCTGAATAAAGGGAGGGCAAAGCGGATTCGCTGCGGGGTGTCGTTATGCATTCCAGTGTCCTGAAATAGCCCGGGCTGGGGACAAACAGGTGACAAGCAGGTAGCGACCAAGAGTCATTTCCTTCGATCTCAAATTCCCTACACCCTAAAAATGCCGGTTATAACAACCAAGGCAAGGTGGCAGCCACTGCCCGCAACAGGAAAATTCCAGAACCTTGCAAAGTCCTTCATTAGCATTTCTTTTACAACCTCAACCGTGTGAGCTTGAATATATTGTAATATATCCTGTGCCTCAAGGTCAGATGAGTTAGGTTTAGGGGTTGGGGATGGTATGATTTTTTTTTTCCTCCTCTCTAAATCTTTTTTCTTTTTAAAAAGATGAGCATGTCACTATGCTGACCAGGCTGGCCCTGAACGCTCCTGCCTCTGCCTCATGAACAGCATATACCACCATGCCAGCTTAACTTTTATATTTAGCGAAGGTCATATCTGAATGTCTAGAAGAGCAGATTACAGAGTTTACCAAGAGCCAAAGATCTGTGAGTGACTGTAACATCGGGTACCAGTTTACAGCTTACGGCAGATTCGGAAGCTTTTCAGGAAGATTTCGAAGCTCTCTTTATGCCCTTTCTTCTCTGGGGTCAACTGACCACTTCATGAACTAGTGTTCACCACTTGAACTTTAAAATACTAGTGTAAAGACCCTACAAAGTAAATACTTGTCAACTTGTTTTCACTTAGCAGCCATTAGAAATAGAAGGTCTCTTTGTTTTTTCTTTCTTTTTTGGATTTTTGAGACAAGGTCTGGCTCTGCAGTTCAGGCTGGCCTCGAACTCACGGCAATCTTCCTGCCTCAGCCTCCCGAGCTGCGGTTGCAGGTGTGCGCGGCCCCTCTCTGCAGTCTGGCTTGTGTGTCTCCCCCGCAGGCCCATGTGCTGAAGACTGGGTCCCCAGCGTACGGCGCCGTCTGGAAGTGACAGACCCTTTCGGAGATGGGGTCTCGCAGGAGAGGAGGTCGCCGAAGGGGATGCTGGGACGCCAGCCCATGGCACCGACTCTACTTGCTGGCTGCCACACGCTCCTGCCAGGAGGCACTGTGCCGCCGCAGGCCCCACAGAAGGGGCTCAGTGCCCCAAGACTCCACGGACCGTGTGGCTGAGCGCACCGTCCTTCCTAAGCCTCGTCCTCCTGGACGGCGAGGCCCCCAGGTGGCGCTCGGGCATGGCGGGCCGGGAACCCCTGGTGAGCAGTGAGCACGACTTCCACAGCGGAAGGGAACGCGTCGCTCCAGCGTGTGTAAGTAAGGAGCGGATCGTCTGGTCCCGCTGGGTCCCACTGGGTGGGTCCAAACTGGGTTCAAATCTTCACTTCCACGATGGGAGTGACCAACACGAACCGCGTGCAGCTGAGACGGCTGTGGTGAGCCCAGGCGGGCCGGCCTTTTGCGTCACCCGCCGGGGACCTTCCTCGGGACAGGGTGTGCAGGCTGCCACCTGCGCGGTCACCCGGCAGGCCCCGAGTGTCACCTTGGTGGCCCGGACTTCACATCATTCGTCCCAACTCAGGTGACCTTTACAGGACAGTGCGGGAGCCAGGCCAGGAAACCCCTCCAGCCACGACGGAGGAGCACACCCAGAACAGCAAGACGAGGCAGCCGCGAGCCCCCCGGCACCGTCCCTGTCCCTGTCCCTTTCGCGTGAAGCTGCTGCAGGCGACTTCAGGGGAGGAGGAGCCTGAAAAAGCGTCGGCCAACATCCGGAAGCCACCCCGGCATGGGGGTGCTACTGTGAGCCCAGGCCCGAGCAGGAGGGTTGCCATGGGTTCGAGGCCAGCCTGGGCTACAGCAGTGAGTTTAGGTCCAGCCTGAACTACACACGGAGATCCTGTCTCAACAAACACAGCAACACACAAAACAAAATTAAGCTGTGCCCGCTGTGGATACCCCATTCTACAGTAGCGCCGGGGGCCTGTTACGTGAATGAACCAACACCCCAACCGCGCCATGCAGTAAGGGTCTTTGCTGTGTTTCTGGCTTTAGAGACGATGAAGCTGAGTGTTGTCACCCTGGCCGCCCATCCTGCTGCAGCTGCACCCCAGGGTCCGGCAGCGACTGTGTGCTGTGTCCCGAGCCCGGCCCGGCTCCCGGGGAGGGGGTGAGAGCATCGCGCGGAGGCCACCAAGGCGGGAGAGGGCGGCGTGGGGTCCAGGCCAGGCCGCCGGGAAACCTTCACGTTCAGAAGAAAACAGGGCGCACAGAGTTTGCCGGGCCTCTCTAACCTGCCCCAGGAGTGGGCAGGCCGGCTCCTCCCAGGGCCCCGAAGCCGTCTCCAGCTCGGCCTTTCCTTCTCTGCCTTTTCTGCCTCCCGACTGAACCGAGGGCCTCGGCACGAGCTGTGTCTCCAACCTGCCTCCGCAGGGCCGGCCAGCTCGGTGGGTTTTCCTGCCAGCCTGTGCCTCGGGACTCCCCTCCGCCGCAGGGGCGAGCACGCGGCGCCTTCCGGTCTCCTCCAGACCCGCACCCTCCTTCTGAAGAGCGCTGTGATGGCGCCAGGTCCCCCATGGCCAGGCCGCCCCCATCCCGGGGCGGAAGCCCGGGGAGCGGGGAGCCTCCGTGGGGTGCGGACCTGGCTTTTCATCTCCTGGGCGCACCGCATGCTGCAGACGGGGACCCAGTGGGTCACACTGGTGGACTGCAGGGTGCCATGTCTTCTTGGAAAGACTGTACCAAGTGGCAGCTTCCGGTCCTGCTACTCTACCTGCCTGGTCACTGAGCCCGCACGTCCTGGAGTCAGCGGAGGACACGGCCTCTTCCACATTGCCACCGAAGACCGTCACATCCGCCTTCGCGCCAATCCGAGCCTGCACTTTCTCCACAGTCCTGGCTTTGCGGCGGATCATTCCCAAGAGGCTCCCTGTCCCAGCCCCGCCCTTCCCGAGCCGCCCTCCAGACTCTAATGGACACGGCCACCATCTCCCTGCGGCAACAGCTGGGCTTGGCAACGCCTGCTGCGGCACCGTCAGACCGGCCACGGCCTGGTCTGACCTGGAGCCTTCCCACCCCCAGGTCTTCCATCTGCCAGCAGCTGCCAGGGCCGCACCTGCCCGCAGGTGCTGCAGGGCGCATGGCCTTCCTAGATGGACAGCACCACAACACACGTGTGCACACACACACACACACACACACACACACGGTAACCTTTCCGCGCGCAGCAGGGACCTGGTCTAGCCCTGACTCAGCTCACAGAATGTGGGCACAGTGCTTGGCATAGAGGAGGAGGAAAATCTATGAAGCCCACGGCGCCCGCGGTTGGCAAGCTCTTCCGTTTTGCTTTAGGGCTCTGTGGCTTTACCTTCTGGCCACGTGGTCTCAAACACTTCCTTAAACTGTCCCGCAGCCTCCTGACCGCGCTCCTGGCTCCCCGTCACCCTCTACCGTCACCACCACCGCGCATCGCACCGAAAAGACACCGCCCCCACCAGCACCCACGAACCCACTTCCAGTCTCCACGGGTTTGCCTGCTCTGGACATTTTCTATGAGTGGAACCCTGCAGTCTGCGGCTTTCCGGGGGGCTGGCTTCCCTCCTGTTCACAGGGCGCGCCCACTGCCGGAAGGAACTCCACTCCTTACCCTGAGTGCTCGTGGCATGGAGGTGCCACACTCTAAGCCCACTCTAGGGGCTTATTTACTTAGCGGGGCGATCACAACGTGACTCTAGTATCCAATTCTAGAACATTTTATCGGCTTGTCATTCTTTTTTTTAGACAGAGTCCTGCTTTGTAGCTCAGGCTGGCCCCGAGCTCACCATGTAGCCCAGGCAAGCCTGGAACTCAGCAATCCTCCTGCCTCTGCCTCCCGAGTGCTGGGATGACAGGTGTGAGCCACCACGCCTGGCACTGTGGTGTGTGGCACTGATTGCTGGTGGGCGTGAGTCACCATGCCAGGTATTGCTGTATGTGGTTATTGGGATCGAACCAGGAACCTTGCATTTGCTAGGCTGGCGCTGGAACCGCTGAGTTAAATCTCCAGCCCAGCTTATCATTCTTACGGCTGGGTACCGGAGGCCAGAAGCTGGACAGAGGTATTCTAAGCAAGCAGCAGGGGAGGAAGGAAAGGGCTCCCTTTTTGGCCTTTAGGAACATTTGTATAGAGACAGCCGTGACGTACAGTGGCTGGACTTAAGGTTTCTAATGTTAGGACGGTACAAGCCCGATAGGCCTTCGGTAGAAACTCTACAATGTTTTTGGCACATTAATTGCATTTGTCAATTCTGAAACTCCAACCTAAGTCGAGGATTCTCTCTCTGCAGTTTTTTTTTTTTTTTTTTTGTAGACCGATGCATTAACTTCTCCGAGGCTCACACCACTGCACTCGCTACATCAATGGCACCAGGCTGCCTGCTGGCAGCACCGCAGTGAGGGCCGCAACTGTCCCATCGCATCTCCAAGTCCTCCGTGGGAGCCCCGAGGGGACATCGCAAGGCCCCCAGACGCCCGCCATCGATTGCCATCTGCCCTGACACGAGCACTGCGGGGCTGGCGGCTTCCGACACCTACGGGTGTGGCCCCCGGCCAGTGCCCACGCCTCTCACGCCTGTGCGCTTTCTCATCCCCGCTCCATGCACTTCGGCTCCTGCCTGGGAGGGAGGGAGGCCCTTGGCTACAGGATGACACGGATCGCGCCGGGCGACTTGACTCGGCCCTTCTCCTCTTCCATTCCACGGCTGGAGGCGGGGCAGCCTGCCTGACCGCTGCCTCCCTATGGGTTTCTCTCCTGAGACCCACTGTAAGGATGATGCGCTGGCTGGGGAGTTAGCTCAAATGGTACCAACCAACCTGGGCCGCACAAGGGTCTGAGTTCGATCCCCGGTACCGCAACAAAAAGAAAAGAAAAGAAAAGAATGATGCACTGGTGGTGCACACCTGTTGTCCTGGAGATCAGCAGGCTGAGGCAGGAGGATGGCCACAAATTCAAGGCCAGCCTGAACTGTACAGCGAGACCTTTCCCGTGGCACCTCATCCAAAATGACAAGCTGATACATGTTCTGGCATTAGATAACTGCTGAGAGCCGCATAATTCTATGAAATGTACTCAAAAACATTGAGTAGAACTTTTTTTTTTTTTTAACACAAGGTCTCACTATGTAGCCCAGGCTGGCCTTGAACTTGTGGCCATCCTCCTGCCTCAGCCTCCCAAGTGCTGGAATTCCAAGCATGAGGCACCACCCTCAGTCAAATGGTGCATTTTTTTAAAGGTGAATTTTATGGTACACAAATACCATTTCAATTAAGTTTTTACATTAAAAAAATAGCGACATAACTTTAAAATGTAACTATCATGTTTTAAATACCTACTTTCACAGGATGGAATTTCAGAATTTCTTTTATAAATCTAATCATACTCATAAATCAGTGTATTTGCTACTTTGAACATAACCAACTACGCCTTTATACCTCAGTGAAAATATGCACCTATACATAGAAAACAAAGGCAAGCAAGCTCAAAGTACACTGCGCTACCTCGCTCAACAAAACCGCGCACAAGGCTGCAGGGGTTCGTGTGCCAAGGCCCCAAGGAGAACATTATTTCAACCAGCTTCCCTCTCCTGTCGGCCACATTCCTCCTCCAAAAAAATTCCTACCAGCCAGTCTAGAGATGCCACTGGGGTCGTTGTGCCCCTGCAGGGGGGATTCCCAAGTTTAGCGGCTCTCCCCGGCTCTCCCAAGAAAGGGAAGTCTACCCTTGAGAAGGAACAAAGAAACAGGCTTATTACAAACGTCTTTGTGCTTAAATTAAGACAACTGGACGTGAAAATGTTTCAAAAGCCACAGATGGAGTTTGAAGAAACGGAACTATGAGCCAGGATGTAAGAACTAAGGCCAGCTCCGCACAAGATGAGAAGTATGTTAAACATGCGGTAGGTAAACACACAGGGAGGCACAGCTGGTCACCACAGGCCTGGTCCCCGGGCTGGTGACAAGCACAACAGGAGTCTGAAAGCTGTAATTGCTACTATGTGACAAGAATGAAAGTTATACCACAGCTATGCAAGAAACAACCCAGGCGCCAGTGGGGAGGGTGGGGTGGGGGTGGGGCGTCCTCGGGGCCACTTAAGAAAGCAAGAAAGGGAAAAGAAATCACAGACTCTCTCTCTGCCTTTTCTGACGAGGGAATTTAAAAACAAAATACGGAGCCAGGGCAGCGGCAGAGCCCTGTGTGGCACACACGAGGCCCTGGGTTTGATCGTTGGCACGGCACAAAGTAAACAGGATAGATAAAAAGGCGACAAGTTATGCCAACCCAAAACAAATTAGGTTCACAGGAATAAAAATAATTATGCCTTCGGTTGGTCTGCGCTAGAACAAATGACAAGTTGACAAACGTTTAACCCTGGTGCAAACAACGACCGATACGCTCAAATTCTTGGCCTCTTTATGGCTGGGAATGCCAACCCCAAGCGACGGCACAGGCGCAGGTCCGTGCGCACGGACTATATAACGTCCACTGAGCACTCGATATGTGCCAGGCACCTTGCGTACATTATCTCCCGGAATCTCCCAACTAACCCCGATTCCAATTTTGACCCCCAGGATACAGGCTCGGTGAGATCACGACGCTAACAGGGGTACACCTGGGATCACTGGCCAGGTCTGACCCTGAAGACGACTGTCCGGCGTTTCTCCTTATTGCCTTAGGATTAATCATTCACCTGGGTTATCTTTTTTAAAAAAATCATCCCAACAAAACACGCCAAGCCACTGGCCCTAGGAAGGTGCACTGAGCGCGCAGAGATCTACGCCGGAGCCTGGGGAGGAGAGTCCGGAAGCCGCACCACACACGCCCCCCCGGCGGAGCCCCGCATCGGACTGCTCCGGGCACGGGGGACGCCCGCTCGTCGGCCGGCACACCCGCAGCCCTCCGGCGTCACGGGGCCGCGTGCGTCACGCCACCCCGGTCCTGCCCCAGATCCCGAACCCGCACGCGGAGGCTGCAAGCTGGCATCGCTCACCAGCCCCGGCGAGCGGGCGGAGGGGCCGGCGGCTCCTCTGCACCCCGCACCCCGCGCGGGCCCCCCAGCCCGTGCATCAGGGACGGCTGCAAGCCCAGCCCGATCCACCTGTCTGCACGAGTCCACCGGGGCGCTGGGGCGAGGCCTGGGGCGGCCTCTGGGGGCCCCGTGCCCCAGGACGGCCGGGACGACCGCGGCCTGCTTCCCCGGCCCCGCTCTCTTCGGGGCTGCCCCGCTTTCCTCACCTCGGCCGGGTCCCCTGCAGGCCACCCTCGGCGCGCTCCGCCACCGCGCTGGCCGTCGCCGCCGTCGCCGCCTCCGCCCGGCCTCCGCGGGTACTCAAGCGCCCGCAGCTCAGAGCCGGAAGCGAGAGGCCGCTCGGGGCGAGCGGCGCAGGCGCGGCCCCACCCCGGAGGCGTGTCCCGGAAGGAGGCGTGGCCCCCGGTGGAGGCGTGGCCTCGGGCGGGGCTCTCCTGTACCTGGGACTCGGCCCCTGGCGGGGTCCCAAACCGCGCGGAGGGTTCCAGGCCTGGCCGCTGCTGGGGAGCGCAGGGCGGGGCCTTGTGAGGGCCAGGGAGACCCCTGGGCTTGGAGGGCTGGCGGGAGCCTGGCTACAGTGTAGCTGGGCGGGACCCGGGGTAATGGAGTGGGGTGCGTGGGGCTCGTGAGCTGGACAGTGCCCAGGGACGGCCGGGGTGAGATCCGCAGAGATCAGAGGGCCTAGGGCACCGCCGCGTGGGGTCCGAGGGGCCCGGGGTGCTTGCGACTGGGGAGCGAGGCAGGGGCATGAGGGGCGTTCTGTGCGGCCCGCAGGGCTCTAGGGGGCGAGCACTTCTGGCGAGGGAATCCTGGGGAATTCTTGGAGGATTTAGGAAGCGGTGGGGGAGGGGAGGGAACCCTGCCAAAGTTGGCTACCCGAGGGAGATGGGGTGAGGCCAGGGAAGGGGGGCGGGGTCCTGTTGCTGAGAAGCTGGCAGCGTAGCCTACGGAAAGAGTAGAAATGAGTGATGTATCTCTCCGGTGGTCTGAGACACCCCAGTAGACACAGAGACACCACGGCCGGTACGCGGGAGGCTCAGAGCAGGCTCCCAGGCCTCCCCCCACCCCGACACACAGACGTCCCAGCAGGTTCCGCAGGAGTCCAGAAAGCACCGAATTCCCAAAGGCTCCAGACACTCCCACCCCGCAGCACCACAAACCTTCCAGTAGGATTTTGGGCACCCAGAAATGTGTGGACACTCTATATAGGAACTTCTGATGACCCCAAAACATACCTGCAACTGAGATGCTGTCGGATACCTGCCAGCGAAGGCTCCGGGTCTGAACGCAAGCCAGAGAGCCTCTCCACAGCCCGCGGGGGGTGTGAGCGGACCCCTGGAGACGCTGTCCCTGCACCGACGCTCAGCCCCCTCACCCCAGGTGACATCACATCTCCCAGCCCCCCGCGGAGCAGTTGGGCAGAAATCAGGAGGGAGCTGGGCAAAGTCCAGGCCGGCCGAGCAGACGACAAGTCCACTTTAACATGTGAGTGATATGTTCTCAAGAGTCCTGAGGCAGCAGGGAGCCCCAGCCCCGTGCCACAGACAATACTGTGCTAGGGCCAGGCGTAAGGGGGCGCCTGCGTATCCCAAACCAACCGCCCCGGCCCTACAGGGGAAACTGCCCTGAAACTTGCTGCCCAAAAGGCTGAAGACCCCTGCGTACAGGTCAGCCAGGAATGCCTGGCTTCCCGCACCCCTTGGGGGCACAGCACTGCCCTGGAGGGGTGTGCCTAGTGCGCCTGTTGTCAGCCTGTTGGGAAAAGTCTTCTGATGCCACTTGGCTCCTGACACGGGC